>ARYC01018881.1:0-22717 GCA_000711775.1 Oxytricha trifallax
ATATCTTCAAATTTTCCAAATTGTTAATAACTGAATATGGACATTTAAAAATTAAAGATTTCTTTATTTCAATATCCAGCATTATTTTTCCACTATCTAAGGAATTAACCATTACTAATTTTCTTAATAAAGGAAGTTTTTTCCCAAATTTCTAAAGAGAATTGACTAAAGTAAGAGTTTATTGATATTAATGTATCAAGTCAGCTAAAACCCTCAACAAAACTTCCTTCCACAATCACACAATCTTTTATCGTAAATTTTCTAAAATGAGCAATATCTTCACAAGTTCAGTGTTCATGATATCTCTAAAGTTCTTGTTCAAGATTTTATACATCATTCAATAAATCACTTCCAATTTATACACTCTTGTAAAATTAGTTCTTTTAAAGTCAAGTCTATGCTAAAATACTATTCCTTCTAATTTTTCCCTGTTTTTGTATTTTAATTTGCCTTTTGGAATGATGTAACCGAATGCGATTTACCAATCTTTTCATGATTTTAAGAAAACTGGGTCACTCCCGATATGCTCTATATTTATGATGGGAGTATCCTATTAACTATAGGGCACAAGTTTGAAGAATAAATTTCAATATTTCTTATTAAAATTTTTATTATTTTCTATTCTACTGTCAATTACTATTGTGTACTAATGACAGAAGTAGAAAAAGAATTCATATTTGGAATAAAATTTCAAATCTACTTCTAATTTGACTCTTAGTGATTATTTATCGTTGTTCTTATTATATTCTTTGATAAATTTCAATCGATTTCTCATCTTTTGAAAGTTTAGACAATTTTCTAAATTATGTATTAACATGAAGAAAAGTGTAAATTTCAAGCCTGCAATTTTGCATTTTTATTATATAATATCAATATTTATAAAAAAGTAAAACAGTATTTATATACCAATTAGCATTATTAATTTAAATGTTTAAAATTATGGGGGAAAGTTTCCTGCCCCATTAATCAAAATATATGAAAAAAATGATATATATTTCTCAAAATCCTTGTCATCAAATATTTTAAAGTAATTTATATTTTAACATCCAGTATTTTTTGCCATAAAATTTTTTAATATCTTATTAAAGTAACATACATAATTAATTGTATTTATTAGTGCAAATTTTACAATAAAAAATATTAATATAATAGATAAATAAAAACCTTGAAAATATATTAAAATATTTCTTTAATTTTAGAGTACAGGCAATATTATGAATTAAATAATTAAAAGGGTGGCAAGGAAACTTCACCCTTCAAACTAATAATATTTCATAATTACACTTGATCTAAGAAAATAACATGAAATTAATTAATTATTTTTAGAGTAAATTTATAGTATCTTAAAAAAATGTTTTAAATTAATGAATTAATATTACCTTAAAATGTAAATATTTCAATTTTGAAAGTAAATAATTGTTGGTGCTTTATCAAAATCTAATATCTTTTTAACTTTGATTCTATGATTGAATTTATAGTGTTCTTGTCGAAAGTTAACTGCAATAGTAAGTTTACTTTTTGACTTTTCTTTTTATATTAGTTATAAATTTACTTTATAGTATTCAGAAAGAAAACTCATTAGAGCATCCATTGATTAATTTTCATGTTTAAATTATCGAATAAATTGAAAGCAGCTAATTTAAATTAGACAGAGAGTATTGATTTCAAATACTATCTCAGGTTTTGATTTCAACTATCTAAGTGTATTTAATATGTCAATTAATTAAGTAATTTCATCAGAAGTTCAGTGGCAGACGATTTTCTACAAATTTGTTTTTTAAAATAAATTATGATAGTAAGTAGCGAATGATAATTCAGATACGTTTACTTTAAATATTTATAAGTTGCTTAGTTTTTTCAATTAACTTGATTGAAAGGTAATATGAAGTAGATTTTACTAATCTTCCCCTAAATATTAATTTTAAATATCATCATAGTATATCCAAACCAATTTCCTAAGAGATTGGAGCTTGTATATAATATTCATAGTGAATTAACTGTATAAAGATTTGTAAGAAAGAAAGGTAT
The DNA here is from genome assembly GCA_000711775.1 of Oxytricha trifallax. Lineage (NCBI taxonomy): Eukaryota > Ciliophora > Spirotrichea > Sporadotrichida > Oxytrichidae > Oxytricha > Oxytricha trifallax. The sequence continues at coordinate 2,029 of ARYC01018881.1, forward strand.
CAATTTATTTAAAGTTATTGAAGAATCCTCCATTCACAATAGCTGATTCATAAATATAAATTTTCTTAATATATAAAGGATTTTTGCTTGTATTTTACTAATAAATTTCTAATTTTTAATTGAGGGTTTAAACTGTTTCAATTGTTTCATTCTTTTCCAAAAATGTTGATCCAATTATGCAATCTTTAAATACTAATTCATGAAAATCTCTTCCAAAATCGAAAATATGTTACCTTCCTTCGTTTCTTAATTTGTATTCCAATTTTCTTTTGGGGAGTTAAACATTGAAAAATTATTACCATTCACTTAAGGAATCTATAATTATTAACTCACTTCCAGTTTACTCAAAATTTATTATTGGACAATTATCTTTTATAAAGGGCAAAAGTTTAAAGAATAAATCGAAAAATTTTATGTTAAAATTTTAATTTTAATCTCTACTGTCAATTACTAATGTGTAGGAATGACTGAAGTTAAAAAAATAGTTGTGTGAAGAATATTATCTCAAATCTTATTCTAATTTTACTCTTAAAGTTTAATTTTTGTTACATCTATTGATTTCTTTTAATTTTTATAATCTTAATCTTTCTGCTTTCGAAAGTTTGGAAAGTTTTTAAAATGAAAAATTTACTGGTAAAAAACTATAAATTAATAATCTTGCGTTATGCATTTTAAGTTTAAAATGTTTAATTTTAATAGATAGAATAATATACATAAATATTAACTTTAATCTGAATATTCAAATGTAGTACAATTTGAAACTTTATAAAATAATACTAACTATAAAATAACATATTAATAAAAATTATTGCTAATAAAGTAAAAAATTAGATTCAAGTTATCTATTCAAAACTCACATTCCCTTTAATAATTTTTTTATTAAGTAATAATTTTTAAAAGTATTCAATTATTTATAATATATTAGAATTTAATAGGCTTAATGTCCGGAATTTCCTTTTAATACAACATAAATATGAGTTTATTTTAAAAGGAAATTTTTTTAAATATTCACAGTCAGTAATTTTTAATTTTGAGCGAACAATCATAAATTGATATCTTCTCTTCAGATTATAGCCTGTTTATTCTTTCTATCGGCTAATTTCTCTACAAACACTAATAAGACCTCGTAGAGAACCCACTGATCTAAAACAATCTTGAGAATCTTCTATTTTTATAGATTTGGAACCTTGAAAAATTTACCAAAAAGAAAAAATTTCAAAATTATGACCACCACCTTATATAAAGTTATACTCTAGATATTAAATTATAAAAAAATAAATAATTATTATTGATAAATCATGTTTATTTATTATAAATTAAACTAAATGTAAATTTACATAAATAAAACTTTGATCTATCCATAATTATTTTTTATTGATATATAATTAATTTGAATGATATAAGCCGATTGTGTTATTCATTAACGTAAAGGAGGGAGTCAAAAATGCTGCAGATGTGTGGGGGATCTTAAATCCAATTATACTCTCCAAATCAAATCATTAAACATCTAATTAAGGGGTTTTGGGGTTTTTATTTTATCGTCTGTTTTAATATTTTTTTTTAAATATAAATATTTCATCTAAAGGCTATATTTTATATTTTTTTTAAATGGTAAAATATACATATTCAATAGATTTATTAGATATTTTAATTATATAAATACAAATTGATATTAAATATCATTTAAAATTTAAGATAAAAATTCATTGTTATTGATTTTTAAATATTCAATTATAATTAAAATATAATGAATTAAGAATTTGTTATATTTATTAAAAACAAGAGAGAATTATAATTTTTCACTTCCTTTATATCATGAAAAGTTCAACTTACAAAATAAAATTATATTATGGTTGAATTTTGAATAATTCTATAAATTAAAAAAATTAAACAAACTAATTGATTAATTTACCAAATTAAAATAATTTCTATTAAAAATATAAATAATCAAATGATATATTAAATTAATTATTTTATTATGAAATTAGAATTATCATTATAATAAATTAATTCAGGTTTAGAAGTAAAAGATTCTCGGTTTCCCCTCTGATCCTATTATTTGTTTGATTTTTATTTTATGAGGTTTTGACATTTAATAATCAATATTTCTTTCAATTTCTAAAGTTAACTTGCTTTTAGATTGATCTGTTCTTATGATCTTAATTTGAGCTTTATTTAAAATACTAAATTCACTTATTATTGATTGAATATCACATGTCTAAATTTTGTTATTTCTAAAATACATCATTAAACTTCCTTCAATTAAAAAGAGAGAATTTAACTCTATAATAAGTTAAAATTAAGGATGTATATCTCTAAATAATTTGACTAATTCAAGTAAAGAGGGGATATAAGAATTTTGAACTTAAATAACTAATTTCTCTAAAGAGGACATACAATCTAAAAGTTGACATTATTCTTTTATTTGGTTAAGCTAAGAAACTTAGATTTTTAAAATCTTCAAATTTTTCATTTCTTAGATGATAATTAAGGGGAATTTATTTTTCAGGACTTACTTTTACAACTTGTTTAATTTCAATTTATCTTTAGCTAGAAAATCTACTCTAACTAATTTTCTTAATAAGGAAGATTTTAATTACTTATAAGGAAATTTCACTAAAGTAAGAGTTAATTGATGTTAAGGTATCTAATTGTGTAAAGTCTTATAGAAAGCTTCCCTCTATAATTGCACTATCTTATACATAAACTTTTAAAAAACTAGCTTTTTCCATACAATTTTTCTATTTTTGATACTTTAAAAGTTCTTGATCAAGATTTTCTAAATTATTCAAAAAGTCATTTCCAATAACTATATTATGAAACCATAACTCTTTGAAATCAAGTCTATTTTAAAAACCTATTCCTGATTCTCTTTTTCTTTTTTTATATACCAATTTACCTTTTGGGATATTGAAATTGTGTAAAGATTGCCAGTCATTCAACGAATTTAATTAGATTCCTCGACTTCCAGTTTACTCAATATTGATGAAAGGAGCATCTTATTTACTGTAGGGCATAAGTTTGAAAAATAGATCAATATATTTCTCATTGAACTTTTTATTCTTTTCACGACTGTCAATGACAAGGGTGTACGAATGAGAGAAGTAAAAAAAATATTTAAGTTTATTATAACATTTTAAATCTTCTTCAAGTTTTACTCTCAAAGTTTAATTATCGCTGCTTTTATTGAATTCTTTGATATGCAACAATCTCTTTCTCTCATCCTTAGAGAGTTTAGACAATTTTACAAATTACATGTTAACAGATAAATAACTGTAAATTAAAACTTTGCAACTTTACATTTTTAAATTATAATTTATGAAATCAATTTACATTAAATAATTCTTAATTAAAATTTAAATATTTAATTTTGAAAATTCTTTTTTTTATTATAAACTTTTATGTTTAATTATTGTTTTTGATTTGAATTTATGAATTATTATTAAATTTATTATAACACTTTTAATTATATATGAGGATATTAAAAATGATTATCGACTTTATTGTAAAATCTCATAGTTTATTTGAGAAGGATTGATGTTAAAAACAATTATATTAAGAATTAATTATAATTCTCACATTTTTAATATTTTGCTAAATATTAAATTATAGTTTCGATTAATTGTCCTTAGAAAATAATCCAATTAGGGCGTGTATATTTAATTTAACCTAGTTATAGTTAATTTTATCCATAATAATTTATTGATTTTTTATTAAATTATTTGAATCCAATCCCTGCATATAAATGAATTTTTTTAACAAATATCTCTAAGCTAATTTATTAATATTTGATTATATTTCATATTTCACAAAATTAAAGGAAATGGATGATGAGCTATATATTAAATTCAATATTTAATTAATTTGTTTAAGAAAAATAATTAATCCCATTGTAAAAAGTGAAAATTATTCTTAATTTAGAAGAAATTTTGAAGACTTTCAAACCTTAAGATACTTTATCTAATTGAAAATGAATTTATTATTATTTTATTATCATGAAAGATGTAGAGTAAGATATTTATGTTTTTTTTATTTTATTTGATTAAATCTTTTTGATATAATTCTCAAACAACCTCATTAAAATTAATGAATAATATAATTAAACTTAAATTGACTACCTTAATGAACATAAATATTCGAAAAATATTTTATTTTTTAAAAAAATTCAAGTTAAATAATTATCATTTCAAATTAAATAAATACAATATAACAAATGCATAAATTGCAAAATTTATTATCATTATTTTTTGGTATCTTAAATTAAAATATTTAAATCAAATTTAAAAATTACTTAAAAAGAAAATTAATTATTCTTCAAAAATTTTCAGCAATTTAAAATTTATATAATACACGTAATTGACTATTTGCTCATTATCTAAACTCATAGAAAGTATCAAAGTAAATTATGCTGAGTCTTTCATTAATTATTGATTAGACTTTGATTTAAAGTTTTTGTAGTTTCTTATAAGAAAATAAACTTAAGCTTAGTTTACATTTCTCACTAGGGGGCTGATTTTCTGAAATGATTATGTCGTTGTATATGAGATAATTTTCTTTCAAACATATTATAGGGTTATTTAATAATTCAGCAAGACTTACTTTGAACATATATTAATCATTTGCACTAAATAAAACTAATTTTGATGTTTGAAATGTTATTTGACATTAGTAGTCAAAATTGAATAATTCAACATAAAGGTGCAATAATATATATTTTTATTTAATTTTATATTCTACACATTAAGACTATGATTATAGATAAATTTACTTTACATTTAAATGGATTACCCTATTAAACAATTTAATTAATTGATATCATCTCAGAATTCTAAAAAGTTATTGTCAAATTTTCATTTTAATATAAATAATCTGGGAATATTTTAAGAATTTTTATATTTTTTAAAGAGTAATGCAGTTGTTAAAGGTTAGCCAAATACATATTGTCATGTTAAAGAATGTATTTTCTTTAATTTATATAGAGTTTATCGAAATCAATGTTCAATTAACGATTCTATATATCTTCATCTACAATAAATTTATATTTAATTAAACCATGAGATTTAAATAATTTTGCAGTAAATTCATCAATTATTTGGCAATTGTAAAGCACAATTTTTTTTATTTTTGTCAAACTACGCTGATCTAAATTTTATATCAAGCAATTTTTAAAATATAAATTTTAAACTTGAAATTAAGGTTGTATATGAAAACTGGAGGGAGTAACATATTAGCACCAATTATATTTGTATCAATTAATAAAATTAATTCTTACTAATTGTGCTATGTATTAAAATATGTGCAGAAGGAAAATTTATCTTATTTATAATTAAAAATATTATCATAAAATAAAAAAAAAGTATTGCAAAAACTAAGCATCAATTAACTTTGATATCCATTTAAGTTTTAGCCTACATATCTTTAAAGACAAAATATCTAAATTAATTCTGTAATATTTTAAAAAAATCTTTTTATATAAATTTTCCATGTTTATAACTCTTTCCAAAAACTTTTAAAACTTAGCTCATCAATTAAAAAATTAATTATATTGATTTTTTGGAAATTTAAACTTAAATTTTTTAGAATTAGATTATTTATTTTAAAATCTTATAAAATAAGAGTATGCTTAGTTAACTCTCTATCATATACATTTTACCAAATTTTTAAATATTTTAATTCGAAAAGATCGTTTGTATTTATGAATTAAAATATAAGTTTTTTTAATTTAAATATTCTGGGAACTAATTTGAAAAAAATAGCAGTATATTCTGTCTAATTTTTACTTTCGTTGTCATATCTAAAAGTATAAAATTTTGCAAATTCCGATGTGTATTTTGCGTTAAGTATATTTATTGAAGTTTAATTATTGCTGTTTTAAAAAATTAAAATAAAAATATTAAAAAATATGATTACTTATCACATGCAGTTTAAAGTTAAAATTTATAATAATTTTTATTGAATATTCATACAAACCAGTTTATTTATTGGAATTCTACTATTTTAAAAACAAAATCTGTACTTTTTATTCTATTTATATTCTTAATTTTAAAAGAACTCTTAATTAACTAATTGTTTTTAAATTTAAAAAATAAAATTTAGGTATTTTTATATTTAGTGTAACCAGAATTATTTAATTTATTAGCGATATTTATTTTCCAAATCCTTTTCTTATTTGACAATATCAACAAATATAATCAAATTTGATTATTTTTCTTCAACGTAGTTTTGTAATGTAAGTAACAGCTTTCTTTCATCTTTGGATAAATTTGAAATTACTCTAAAATTATTGTTTGTTGAAAGAAATTGGTAAATATTTAACTTTACATTTTATGGTAAAATTTAAATCATAATTTTAAATATATTATAAATTAAAATAGCTATAATATTATATACTTTCTAATTGTTTTATTAATTTTGCAATTATAAATTTAAAATAAAATTTTATTTTATTTTTTAAAAATAACTTTTATTGAAATAAAATGTGATTGAAAATTTAACTCTTTAATAAAAAGTAAGATAAATTGATAAAAATGTATATTAGATGTTGCTGCTAATTTTAATACAGCACACAAAAATACTATATTAATTTTGGTTTTAATTTACCAAAGATGGACTAAAAAAAATATCTAGAAGGAGCACTTGATTTTTAGAATATGTAAATTTGAATTTAAAACAGAATATTTTAATTTTGATTGGCTTTATATAGTTAAATCCAAACTTTTAAAATAAAGTTTTATTATATAAATTAAATTTCTTTCACCATTCATATGAAATGATTGTTTACTATTCACTTCCTAGAATTTATTATATTTTAATTTATGAGGATTAAGGCTTTCTTAATCAAGATGTATTAATGTAGAAAGTAATAAAAATATTTTTATATCTTTATCTCCTCTTTTGATAACATTGACAATTTTTTAAATTGAATGTTGGCAGATAAAAAACTGTAAATTATAATTTTGCAACTTTGCATTTTAAATCTTTTAACTACTAAAATTAAAATAGTTATTAATGAAATCATACTTATAATTAATTTTAATATTTAATTATTAGATCTTAATATAAATTTAAAAGACTTTTAAAAGTTAAAAATAATATATTTTGCAAATTTAAAAATATTTTTTAAATATTTTTAGAAATGCTTAACTTGCCTAATAAAAATTATACAGAAAAATTAAATTAATATTATCTCCATAACTTCTGAATTTAATATCCTTTTCCATATTTATAATAAAATATAATATTTTCATTCAAATTCTATTAGAAATTCTATCCTATAAAATACTCAATATAAATCGTGATCAATTAATGTTTTGATAAATAATGATTTCCAATAGAAAAAAATTTAATTCTAAAGGCAACAATATTGTTTTTGATAGAAAATTGTGAATTTTTATTACCAAATAATAAGCATTACTAAATAATATACGATGTGTATTTTAATTATTATCAAATATATTGATAATAAAAGAGACTTATCCATTAATATTTAAATAAGAAAATCTAAAAGCTTTGACTTTTACATTTTACAATAAAAATTATTTCTTTCTAACATTTAATGATAAAGATTTATAAGAATTTTATCATGCTCAATGTATATTCCGCATAATTCTAAGTTAATTGTGGAATTATTTGAAATATTAAATTTTTACTTTATTTTTTTATTGAAAAATGTGATCAATTTTTTATTAAGAATAGGATCACGACTCTTTAACTTCTTGAATTGTAATTTTATTAATGAAATTTTTGAAATATTAGTTTTGTTCTTTTAAAGACCATCTTGTATTAATATTGTTTGAGTTTTAACTTTTTTATAATTACAAATTATTTAAATTAATATTTATTTATTTTTATATTTAATTATTATCAAATATTTAATTCAAATAAGAAATATATATTTCTTAATTTATAATTTCAATTAAAGATAATAGAAAAGAGTGATGGTTTATATGATATTTTATTAATTTCATAAGTAAATGGTAATATTTATTTTAGTATATAGTTTTATTTTAATCTGTAACTGAAATAATTATAGCAAGATTATAATAAAAAATATAATATTTTCAAAGTTTATATATTATCTAATATGATAATATTCAAATTTTTTATTTTTTTACTTATTTTTTATATCTCTATAATCAGATTAATAAATTGTTCTAATGTATATAAAAGCTTTAAGTTTTTATTATTCTAAAATATATAAGTTAAAAAAAAATTATTATAAAAAATTAGATATGGGTTGTTCTATTTAAAATATTTATTGGGATTCTTATGATATTGTAAAATCTTAATTAATTTCATAAATTTATCGTTTGAGTAGTACTATGTCACATTTTTATGTTGTTAAAAAATATTTAGTAAAATACATTTCAAATTGTTTCTGTAAAAATAAATGTTTTTTTAGATTCTGCATTATCATTTACACGTAATAATATATTTAGTTATTTAATTTTTAAAAAAAAATTTTTAAAAATATAAATATTTTATCTTTAAAATGAAATTAATTAACATAAAAATATCAAATATTAAGATATTACTGAATATGCTTTAAATGAAAAATTTAAATAGCATTACCAAAAATTAATATATTATGAAGCTAATTCAGAAATATTCGACTTTAGAGATAAAAATGCTTGGTTTATGTTTAGATCCAAAAGTATATAACGAGTTGTCTTTAATGAATCTTAACATTTCACTATTTAATACTTAATTGAACAATCAATTTAATCTTATAGTATTGTATTTAAGAATGACCGTCAAAAACATAAAATAACTAGGAAAAATCATTTCTTTTATCAAACTATCTTCATTCGCATCTCAATGAGACTAATGAAACTTGATAATGGAGTTTGAGATTTTTTTTTATTTCAATTAAAATAAGAGGATTTGAGAGATATACTTAAAAGTCTCAACACTGAACAGAACACCCTCCATCTTTTCGCTGTGGTAGTTTCAGTAGGGTAATCCCCCATCATTTAAGTTAAATAAATCTTTTTTCACAATTAGACATAAGTCTATTGCTATAGATTAATAACTTTTGGAACCCTTTGATTGATGGAGGTACTATTGGAATACAATTTATTTTCTTAGTAAATTGATAAACATGTTCAGATCCTATAATTTATTTTACTTTGATTAAATGGGAGATAGTGTTATTTTGCTTTTTATTTTAAATCTCTAAAGTCAATTTACTTTTGGATTTTTATTTATGTATTATTTAAATATTAGAATCATATTTATTAGAAAGTGCACCAATTATTGATTCAACGTCATAAGTTTATAGTTTATTTTCTCTGCAAAACATCATAAAACTTCCTTCAATTAGTATGATAGAATTTAGTTCAAGAACAATTTGGAATTCAATCTTAAAATCACTTAAAATATGAATCAGCTCAAACAAAGATAAAGCCTATTCATCTTTAATTTGAATTATCAATTTTTCTAAAGAGTAAGTCTCTAAAGCTTTACAGAATTCGTTGATTAAGTCATATTATTCAACTTAGAATTTTAAAATCTTCAAAACTTTCATATGACTTAAAATGTTTAAGGGAAATTGACACTTTAGAGCTTACTTCTATTATTAATTTAAATGAATATTTTTTATTTACTAATCTATAATCCACACTATTTTTCTTTATTAAGGAAGGTCTTTCAATAAATTTAGAGAAAATTCACTAAAGTAAGAATTTATTGATATAAATGTATCAAGTTTTTTGAAATTTTTCAGAAAGCAGCCTTATATTATTGCACTCTCTCAAAATATTGCTCTTCTAAATTCTGTATTTTCTTCCTAGAAAGTTTATTAAAAACTTCTCAGAATTTACTGATCTAGATTTTAAAGATTTTTCAATGTTTTACTTCCTATAATACATTCTCGTAAAATTAGCTTCTAGAAATCATTTCTATGAATAAATGTAAGTTCTGATGTTAAATCTCTTTGAATATATTTCAATTTGCCTTTGGGAATATTAAATTTAAATGCTTCCTGCCAATCAATCAAAGAATTTAGAAACACTGAATCACTTCCAGTATGTTCAATATTAATAATTGGCGCATTGGATTTGCTATATGGCATTAATTTGAAAAATAAATCAAAAAATTACAAACTAAACATTTTATTTTCTGGTCTATTGTCAATCACAAGTGTATATGAATGACAAAAATTAAAGAAATATTTATGCTTAGTGTAAAACTTTAAACTCTACTCCAACTTAACTCTAAGTGATTAGTTTACATTATTTTTGTTTTATTCCTTCACAATTTATAATCTATTTCTCTCATCTTTTGAAAGTTTTGATATCTTTGTAAATTATATATTTACAGGTAAGTAGCTGTAAATTTCGAGTCTACAATTTTACATTTTATAATTAAAATCTTTTTAATAAAACTATTATAAATTATTAAGCCTCAATTATTAAAATATTTAAATAAACATTATTAACTTATTTTAAAAATTAAATATTTAAAAATAAATCATAAGAAAAATTAAATTTACAATAATTTTTATACTTAAATTACTTTAATTTTTTTACTTTTATTTATTTTTATTTAGAAATACATCTGCAATTTTATTTTAAAATTAGTTTTATTAAATATAATTTAGCATTAAATCAGTAAATATACCTAATTATATAAATATTATTTTGAAAATTGAGTTTAAATATATTAATTTTTTTCTTTACATAATTTACGATTTGATTCTGTTTTTGAGTTAATATTAGCTTTTATAATTAAATTTGAAATAGCCCTTTAAGTGCCTTAATAATAAAAATCAGAAAAAAATAAATGCAGTGTGATGATTAAACTACCTTTAACTTTATTTATATTTGTTTATATATAAAAAATTATAGACGATTTAAAATAAGTTGGTATATTTTTAAAGTTAATAAAAGATATATAGACTATTAATATTCAACTAAAGAAATAAAAAATGCCAGATCTCTATTCACTTCCAATAATTTGTTTTATTTTAACTTAATGCTGAAAATTTTCAACCATCCCATGAAATTCAATTTTAAGTGAAAGCTTGCTTTTTGAATATTCTTTCTTGATTACCTCGATTTTTAAATCGTGCTTTAAAGAAAGGGAATTAACGATAGCTTGAATATTATATACTTGAAGTTCGTTCTCTCTTAAAAACATCTATAAACTCCCTTCAATCAATAATATAGAATTCAATTCTATAACAAGTTGAAAATTAGACTCAGTATCTTTTAGAAGATTTAATACTTCAACTAAAGAATGAGTTTTACCATTTTGAACTTTAATTACTAATTTCTTAAAAGAAATACTTTACAGCATTTTGCATTAATTTTTGATTTAATATAGTTCGTCAACTTATATTTTGAATATCTCTAAGCTGCTCAATTAACTCATAATTTCTAAGGGGAGCTATTACTTTAATACCTGTTTTTCTGATGAGTTCAAATATTTGTTTTCTACTTTTTAGTCATTAAACCAAACAATTTTTCTAAGGCAAGGGAGATCTATTAGTTAATTTAATGTGAATTCACTGTAATAAGAATTTTAAGATATAAAAGTCTCAAGCTTTTTAAAATTTTATAGAAAGCAACCTTATAAAATTACACTATCTTTAATTGAAATTTTTCTGAAATTTGGAACATCCTTATTTGTGTATCATAGAGTCTATGTTTTAAGCTCTTTATCAAGAATTTAAATATACTTCAAAAAATTACTTCCTATTATAGTATCTATAAGTGTATATTCCTTAAAATCACCTCTACTATGGAGAAATTAAATAGAACTAAGAAAATCTCTTTAAATTTATTTGATTTCACCCTTGGGAATATTAAACTTAAACGCAGATTAAAAATCATCTAAAGCATCAAATGAGACTGGTTCACCACCAGTTTGTTCAAAGTTGATTAATGGAGCATTAGACTAGTCATATGGCATAAGCTTGAAAAATAAATCCAAATACTACTGTTTAAATTTATTATTTTCTTTTCTATTGTCTATGACGATTGTGTAAGAATGGCTGAAGAAATAAAAATAATCGAATCTAACATAATACTTCAAGTCTTATTCTAGCTTGACTCTTAAGGACTGATTTTTATTTTATTCCTTAACATATTTCAATCTGCTTCTCTCATCTTTTGAAAGTTTTGAAATCTTTGTAAATTATGTGTTTATAGGCAAGTAGCTATAAATCTTGAGTTTGCAACTTTGCATTTCAAATTTTTAATTTATTATAATAAAAAGAAATAGTGTAAAATTTAAAGGAATTTTTCCTTAATTTAAATATTCAAATTTTATGGTATTAGGTTATTTATAAATTTAGTTTTTGGCATCAATATATAAATGATTTATTAATATATAAAATTAATATAATTAATAAGTATTAAAGGAAATGTAGATACATAAACCTCATCTGAGATTTCAAGCTCAATTAGATATTTTATTTAAATATATGGAAATAGTATTGCTAAGATGAAATTATGTGTGTATAAAATAAGAATGATTTCAATAATAATAATAATAATACATTCTCACTCTTAACTTACTTTTTTCCCCTTATTTAACTTTTTAAACGAGTTGTTAAAATCCATTATGAAATATATTGACTTTAAAATAAGCATTTTCATATAAAATATTTAGACCAGATTAAATCAAATTATAGTAAAATTTTTGGATTGATTGATCTCATATATATTATTACTTTCAGTTTAATAACTTCAGGATTTGATAATTTTTTTAACTTGTTCTAAAGGAAATGAATTGAGCAGGCCTAGCTTCTAATCTTTATAAAGAGCGATTGGTCCAATATCCATAGTGTTTATCATGTTAACTTTTGAAGTGCTGCTAAATTTTATAAAATACCCAAATAAATTTACTCCAGTATGTTCCAGATGATTCCAATATATCTATTTATTGAATATTTAGGAAAATTCCCTATTCATAAATGCAAATCTTTTATTATGACTTTTAAATTTAAGAACTTCGTTCTAATTTTTATCTTATATTAGTCAATTTAAATTTTAAGTTAGGACTGAACATTAAGGGTTTCTAAAAATATATCCGATCATACATTCTTATATTATTAATTACATCAAAAATATTTATATCCTTAAATTATAACTATTAATAAACAATAAATTCTATATCATTAGTTATAGCTGAAGCATTTTATAAATACAATGGAAAAATTAAAAAAATAAATAAGTAATACTTTTATTAAAATTTGAGAATTTTTATCCAAAATAATTTATTAAGAATGACTAAAAGTAAATAAAATATTTCTTATATGTATAATATAGAACTCCTTATAATTTCCCTTTAAAAGTTTAATTTGTAATCTATTTTTTATAATTAGATGAGTTGATAATTTCTTTCATTCATTCGAAGAAGTTTACTTATTTTTTTAAATTAATTATTTACTGAAAGAAAACTGTAAATTATAAATCCACTTTAGTTTTTCATTTTACTGAAATACTGTTTAAATATTTTTAAAAAATGGAAATATTAAATTAAATAATTGATCAAAATAATGATAGGTTAAATTGGCAAAATATATTGTAAACTAAAACTCATTTGATAGCAATTAATACTTAAACAGGATTTTAAGATTGGTATTATTATTTCATATTAAAATTAACTAGAATTTAATTGCAAACCATTATGTAATGTATTTAAAATATTTGATAAAATCGATTATAACTCCCATGAATAATTTATTATTAGAAAAAAGTATATTTGTTAATTTAGGGCTTACATGTTTAACTATAACTGCATATTTACAATATTATAATTAAGAGGATTTCATTTCAATTTAAGTTATACATGAATTAAAATTATCAATAAAAACATTAAAAACAACTATGTATTCACTTAAATTGAATATTAGTTCTTATAATATTAAAGAAACACACTTGATTTTTGAAAATAATTTATGAGTAATTAATCAAAAATTTTAAATTATCGCAATTAACATTGTTGACAATATTTTGTATGCTCGATAGAGAATTTAATTCTTGTGAACTTTACTATAAGCGCTACTATTTTATTTCCTTCTTAAGAGAGATAAATCGATCTTGAAATTTAGTTATTTTTTAACTTAGTTAGATGCCAAAAATCAAAGTCCGCTAATAGTAAAGTCCAACTGAATTTAAATAAAACCATATGAAAAATAAATACTAATAAATTCAATTTATTTTAATTTTATAGATAAATCAATATGAGTAATTTCAATCAATCATGAATTTCACTGAAACATGCACCAATGCATATAGTTTATAGACTCGAGCATAAACCTCCATTCAAAACCTCTTAGTGACTCAATATAAATGCAATTACAACTCTCAAATGATACGAAGAATGCTGCTGATTTTTACTAATTTTGTAAATTGAAACCATAAAATAGAGAGAAAAACAGAAGTAGACATATGAATTCCTCTGTTGACTCGAGGCATTCACTATAGCAATACTACCGCAGCAACACATATTTCCTATTCTAATAGTAATGTTTATTTCGACATATTATATACTAAGAGGTACCAAGAGTTACAAGAAATCTAAAAAGAACATATTTTCGGAAGCTAATAATTATTTTTACAATGATTGCGAAAATAATAATCAATTACCCTGTAATTATATTATTTTTGTATGGTGTTAAAGACAAGTTAATTAATAATGATGCAATTTATTAGAGCTCTTGAATTTTAATATGTGTTGTGGTACTTTTATGCCTTTTTAATCTATTTTTAATATTCTTTGGATTTTTTCTACTTTCTTTTACTATTAAAGAAACACAATATTTTCTAGATTTCGGCAATGTTAACTACCACTATTTAAAATTGTTGATTAATTAGTCATAAATTATTTTATCTAAAATCAATTGTTTTTTTTGAATGTGAATAAACTTTTGAATAATAATTGTTTATTCTTGTATATTCATCATGTTTATTATAATTTGATTTATAGTTATAAAAATAAGTATACTTTATGCTAATTAGCAATAAGTTAATATTATGAATATATTAAGACTATATTTATAATATTTTGAGTAATAAAATCTGTAGAAATACTTGACATAGTTTTCAATAAAAATAATTCAACTATTAAAAATATAAAATAAATTTTAAATTCTTTTATTTAAGTTAATTTGAAAAATCAAAAATATTCGCCTTTAGAAATAAAAATACTTGGTTTATATTCACTTCCTATAATTTGTTTAACTTTAATTTTACGAGAGGATTAATTTTTTTATTATAAACCTTTAATCTCTAAACACAATTTACTCTTGGATTTTTCTTTATTTGCAATTATAATCTAAGATTCACATTAATTTGATAGCGCTTAGATTATAGATTTAGCATCATATTTCTCGAGTTTATTTTCTCTAAAAAACATCATGAAACTACCCTCTATTAGAAAAATCGAATTTAATTCTAAAATAAGTTGAAATTCTGAATCAAAATCTCTTAGAATTTTTATTGATTCCCACAATCAAAACCCCAAAACCCCTTAGTGAGGTTTATAAGTGCTTTGATTTGTAGGGTATAGTTAGGGTCTTATTGGAGTTAGCAGACAAAATGTAGGTTTTATGTGAATTTAATGAATATTTAATGAGTATTAGTGTTATTAATTCAAACAAATTTTATCTGTTTATCTTTATTGTATCTTTTGAACTATGCTCTTTCTAATGGCTCAAGGATATCATCTAATATTTATCGAAAATAGTTTGGAGCTCTCACGATTATTATCTCTACTATGCTTTTAATTTCTTTGCAGCATCTTCTTACTTTATGTGTTTCTAAGCCAAACTTATCGATTGCTTTTCATGTTTAGTACCCAAGTAAGACATACTTTCCATATCACTTTCTAATATTATTGCAGCTACTGCCCAAACATCCCATTAGACAGAATCATTTGTCCACTTTTCTCTTATTGGAGAGTATCCGGGAGTCCCAAGTACATATGCTAAAGTAACGATCTCTTATCTTAAAGCTCTATTGAAATCGATTAAAACTACTTCTAATGGGCAGAGATTCAGCATTACATTTTCAGACTTCAAATCTCTATGAACATACCCAAGTTCATGCAACTCCTTGACACCCTTTATCATATCTGAAAGTATATCGTTTAAATCATTGGGGTATCGATTATGATAGAGATAGTCTCTCAGAGTCATTTCAAATTTCTTGAGTCTTAGTGCGATAAAACCACAGCTTAATATGACACTATCTAACTTAAGCAAATTCTTGCAATCATTTCTTTAGGCCTCTCTAGAACCATGTATTCATTAGCAAACTCGTTCTAATACTGTTGGTTCTTAAGAAGATAACTGAAAGGATACACATTGTATGCATACTCATCAACTACTATAAGCTTTGCTTTTGCAGGCACGTTTATATTCAAGTAGATTTAAATAAAAGTGCTGAGGTCAACTGCATTTAATGCTGGTATATTAATAGCTTTCGCTTAGAAGCATGCTGAGATTGTATTGCCTACTGGTTGATTCATCGATTCAAATCGCTTCTGCCTCTTGTTTTTCTCTTGCTGCTCTCTTTATTATTCAAGAGTATTAGATTTTTTTAGCTGTTACTAGATTTTTAGTCTCTTGATCTTCTTTCAAGAACTCGATGAGGTGATTCTTTTGCATATGCTTTTTAAATTTAGCTGAGTGAGTGTATGATTTCATGCATGTCAAACACTAAAACCTTCCATCTACCTTTTCATGCTTGAAATATATCTTTGCTTTGCCAGAATATACCTATTTCAGGTGTCTCTTCAAGCTTTGCTCGGTTGAGAAAAGATTTTAGCAGTCTTTACATTGATATGTTTTTATCTTTTCGATTGGTTGCTGTTCTTTTAGCTCCTCAAAATAATCAATTTAAGTTTAAACTCCTATCTCTCCACAGTCCTTCTGGTTTAATAATTCTTTGATAAAAACCTCTGCTTCAAATTTAAGAGCTCTAGCTCTTCCTCCCTCTCAACATAAATAATTTCAGACTTTTTAGTTGAGCCAAAGTTTAGCTATGATTATTCAGTTCCAAGAGAGATTGCTTTACGATTTAAGTTAGCCGCCATGTTTAATTATAGATTTATATTTTTATTATAAAGCTCTAATAACCTCTCTAGTTATAGCAACTATGTATAGGAGTTGGCACTGCAACAATAATGGTTGATTTTGAGTTGTAAGAGATCATATTTATACTTAGTTTAAAACTATAAATTTTCTAATTTCATGCTTAATATTTTTAATTTTGGTACCATCTTAGATAATACTCAGGTTGGTACTGGTACCAATTAGGTTTTGAACCATTTTGGAACTTTTCCATTAAAACCTCATTACTTTAAAACTAGGTACTAATTAAGTTTTGGTACTATTAAATTGGTACCAATTAAAATTAAACCGAATAAGTACCAGTACTAATTAAATTTAAACAAATTTAGTACTAATTTAATGGAACTAAGTTGATAAAAATGGAGCTCCATCTCTGAAGTTTGTTATAGCTTCTGCCAGCTTTCTCCACGTATCCTTGCCAAGTTGACCTCCTTTAAGATGCCCATATTTAATACTAAGATTTTTAACACCAGGATCCAGAACTCTATATATTAAAATTTGAAATTCAATAAGAGAGAAGGAACAAGGATGGAATCTATAAGTACTGCAATGAAGAGAGTCGAAGCTTAAAAAATGATCTTAAGATTTAGAAGCAACGAGGATCTCTATCGATACCTCACTCAACTTGGTAAGCATGTGACATATAATTATTCATATACTATAGTGGGATTATTCCTACCAACCATGGAAGGTACCAAAATTTCATTCTTAAAAGCCATACTTTGTGATGAGAAGAAAGCCTTTAAAAACAATGAGATTAAGTTGATAGATATTCCAAACTACCAAGAGATTTCTGTCACCAATCTCTACGAGGATGCAATGAAAGATAAAGAGTTTGTAATTTATCTTCCTACCAAGAAACAACTCTCTAACAAGCTTCCAGAAATGAGCTTCTTCTTTGGTGTTCTTGGTACTTTAAGAGAAAGTTATCTCAGAGAGATCATTGGAGAAGCTCACAATAAACGCTATTCAATTTCTCCTGAAGATTAAAAGAAGCAAGGCATACTAATAAGAGTGGCTTGGCTTGAAGAGCTAAAGAAGCATCCTTACCTCTCTAGTAAGCTTTGAATGATAACCTTATAGGGAAACCTGGAACTGGTATATTTATAATGAAAGAACATGCAAAGGTTCACAGAGAGAGATAGTCATAGACCATTTATAAAGTGAGCAAGAGACTTTATAAAAATGTTTAAAAGCCAGATGAAATGAACATAGATTCAGGAGCTGGCAATAAAAGAAGAAATATGGGCTCAAGCAAGCCATAGAAGAGGAGAAGAAAGAGAAGCCAAACCCCTTTATTGGCCAATTTAATATGTGAATATATTCATTCGTTTAAATCTAAAACTTATTTATAAACATTCATTCTTCCCTCTCTCGCACAAATTGTTGTCTTATCTAGGCTCACTCACTTACAACTGCTTTGAATTAAGTCAACTGTATCGATGGGCAAGTCATGCATAAGATCATACAAAAGCAGCTTCTTGTAGTCAGTCTTGATTTAACTCAGTAGAATTCAATTCCATTAAATTAGGGGCTATAAGGAACGTTGTAGACAGGAGTTATGTTTAACTCTTCATAAGCTTTCTTAGATTCCTTTGTCTTATTAACTGAGAGGTTATCAACAAACAAGATGATCTCTTGGTGACTAAACTTCTCTCTGAGCTTATGTAGGAACTATATATACTACTCTCGCTTAATAGAGCGAGGGTGAATAAAATAACTCTCTAAGCCTGAATCTTCACTTATACCAGCTAAAATTGCTTGGGTGACTACCTTTACTTTTTAATCATATACTTCTATATTATCATACTTCTTATACCAAGATTTATTAACAAAAGTCTTGAAGGTGAATACAGCTTCATCAGCGTGTATGAACTTGATGTTATAAGTAATAGCTCTCTGCATTTAATCATATATATATATAGTTTAAATTATTACTATAAAATGGCACTGTAAAATCAATCACTCTCTTCACTCTGTTGACTGTCTTGAAAGTAATACCATTTCATCTATAAATGTTGGCTATAGTCTAGGGAGAGATACGAATGTCAGGAAACTTGCGATGAAACATCACAGCTCGTTAGTCAAGAGGAAAGTGTGTCCAATACTTTAAAGTCTTAGAGTCACAGAGGTAGTCAATATGGGTCTAAGTAAACTTTTATTTTCTTACTGGATGTTTTCAAGCCAGAATTAAAATGCTAAACTGCTAACATGCAGTGATTACCTAACAGTAGAGGCACTCTTGTGTAAGAGCTTTGCTATAGCTGCATAATTCAGTACTGGTTTGACTTAATCTATATTAATACTCGTACTATACTTAAACTTAAGCAGTAAATCTAAATATTACTCATCATAAATAGACCCTCAATTTCGCTAATTTCTATTTCTCATATTGCAAATTGGCCTAATTTCTCTACTAACCCCAATAATACCCCAACTATATCATACAAATCAAAGCACTTATAAACCTCACTAAGGGGTTTTGGGGTTTTGAATGATAGTGGCTACATATCTTTTACCTAAATTATCAATCTTTCTAAGGAGATGCTCTCAAAAGTTTTGCATTCATCTTTGATTTAATTAATTTTGTCGATTTATATTTTTAAAATCTTTAAGCTTTTCATTTGAATAATAATATCAATTGGAAATTAATATTTTAAGGCTTTCTTTTGTCTATCATTCAAAAATTAGTTATCCATTTTAGAATCATTTATTAGTACAAGTTTTTTCAATCATTGAAGATTTGTCAAAAATGTTAATGAATATTAGCTAAAGTACGAATTTATTGATATTAAGGTTTCAAGCTATTAAAAATTTTAAAGAAAGTAACCTTGAACTATTGCACTATCTATTCCATATAATTTTTTGAAACTTAGATTATCTACTTTGAAACTTTCCTAATAACATTTTTGAAGTTCTTGATCAAGATTTTACACATTTTCTAAATATTTACTACCAATTATACTTTCCTTTAAAATAAGTTCCTTAAAATCACCCCTGTTATGAAATGTAATTTCCTTTGATTTATCTCTTTTTATGTAAGTTAATTTATCTTTGGGAATGTTAAATTTGAATGCAAATTACCAATCATGCAATGAATTTAACTTTATTGCTCCGCATCCAGTTTGTTCAATGTTAATAATAGGTGCATTAAATTAATTGTAAGGCATTAATTTGAAAAATAGATCAACTAAATACGCTCTAAACTTTTATGTTCTCTGCTCTATTATCTATCTATGACCAATGTGTAAGAAGGACTGAAGTTAAAGAAGTACTTTAGCAGAACATAATATTACAAGTCTTATTCCAACTTAACCCTAAGCGATTAGTTTTCATTATTTTTATTATATTCTTTTATACATTTTAATCTATTTCTCTAATCTTTTGATAGTTTTGATAGCTTTCTGAATTGCGCATTAACATCTAGAAAGCTGTAAATTTCTAATATGCAACTTTACATTTTATATTAATTCATATTTAATTACAAAATTTCATAGCGTTTATATAAATTAATCATCATTTATTTAAATATTTAAATTAAAATTAGCTCTATTTTAATTACTAGCTAATACCCAATTTAAAGAAATTTATTAAAAAAATATGATT
>ARYC01018882.1:0-13459 GCA_000711775.1 Oxytricha trifallax
GTTGTTAAAAAATATTTAGTAAAATACATTTCAAATTGTTTCTGTAAAAATAAATGTTTTTTTAGATTCTGCATTATCATTTACACGTAATAATATATTTAGTTATTTAATTTTTAAAAAAAAATTTTTAAAAATATAAATATTTTATCTTTAAAATGAAATTAATTAACATAAAAATATCAAATATTAAGATATTACTGAATATGCTTTAAATGAAAAATTTAAATAGCATTACCAAAAATTAATATATTATGAAGCTAATTCAGAAATATTCGACTTTAGAGATAAAAATGCTTGGTTTATGTTTAGATCCAAAAGTATATAACGAGTTGTCTTTAATGAATCTTAACATTTCACTATTTAATACTTAATTGAACAATCAATTTAATCTTATAGTATTGTATTTAAGAATGACCGTCAAAAACATAAAATAACTAGGAAAAATCATTTCTTTTATCAAACTATCTTCATTCGCATCTCAATGAGACTAATGAAACTTGATAATGGAGTTTGAGATTTTTTTTTATTTCAATTAAAATAAGAGGATTTGAGAGATATACTTAAAAGTCTCAACACTGAACAGAACACCCTCCATCTTTTCGCTGTGGTAGTTTCAGTAGGGTAATCCCCCATCATTTAAGTTAAATAAATCTTTTTTCACAATTAGACATAAGTCTATTGCTATAGATTAATAACTTTTGGAACCCTTTGATTGATGGAGGTACTATTGGAATACAATTTATTTTCTTAGTAAATTGATAAACATGTTCAGATCCTATAATTTATTTTACTTTGATTAAATGGGAGATAGTGTTATTTTGCTTTTTATTTTAAATCTCTAAAGTCAATTTACTTTTGGATTTTTATTTATGTATTATTTAAATATTAGAATCATATTTATTAGAAAGTGCACCAATTATTGATTCAACGTCATAAGTTTATAGTTTATTTTCTCTGCAAAACATCATAAAACTTCCTTCAATTAGTATGATAGAATTTAGTTCAAGAACAATTTGGAATTCAATCTTAAAATCACTTAAAATATGAATCAGCTCAAACAAAGATAAAGCCTATTCATCTTTAATTTGAATTATCAATTTTTCTAAAGAGTAAGTCTCTAAAGCTTTACAGAATTCGTTGATTAAGTCATATTATTCAACTTAGAATTTTAAAATCTTCAAAACTTTCATATGACTTAAAATGTTTAAGGGAAATTGACACTTTAGAGCTTACTTCTATTATTAATTTAAATGAATATTTTTTATTTACTAATCTATAATCCACACTATTTTTCTTTATTAAGGAAGGTCTTTCAATAAATTTAGAGAAAATTCACTAAAGTAAGAATTTATTGATATAAATGTATCAAGTTTTTTGAAATTTTTCAGAAAGCAGCCTTATATTATTGCACTCTCTCAAAATATTGCTCTTCTAAATTCTGTATTTTCTTCCTAGAAAGTTTATTAAAAACTTCTCAGAATTTACTGATCTAGATTTTAAAGATTTTTCAATGTTTTACTTCCTATAATACATTCTCGTAAAATTAGCTTCTAGAAATCATTTCTATGAATAAATGTAAGTTCTGATGTTAAATCTCTTTGAATATATTTCAATTTGCCTTTGGGAATATTAAATTTAAATGCTTCCTGCCAATCAATTAAAGAATTTAAAAACACTGAATCACTTCCAGTATGTTCAATATTAATAATTGGCGCATTGGATTTGCTATATGGCATTAATTTGAAAAATAAATCAAAAAATTACAAACTAAACATTTTATTTTCTGGTCTATTGTCAATCACAAGTGTATATGAATGACAAAAATTAAAGAAATATTTATGCTTAGTGTAAAACTTTAAACTCTACTCCAACTTAACTCTAAGTGATTAGTTTACATTATTTTTGTTTTATTCCCTAACAATTTATAATCTATTTCTCTCATCTTTTGAAAGTTTTGATATCTTTGTAAATTATATATTTACAGGTAAGTAGCTGTAAATTTCGAGTCTACAATTTTACATTTTATAATTAAAATCTTTTTAATAAAACTATTATAAATTATTAAGCCTCAATTATTAAAATATTTTTTTTTAAACATTATCAACTTATTAATAGAAATTAAAATTAATTATTAAAAAATAAATCATTTAATAAATTAAATATACAATAATTTTTTAATTTATATAACATTAATTTTATTTAGAAATATATCTGCAATCTTTTTAAAATTAGATTTCTTAAAATTAAAATTAGCATTAAATCTTTAATTAATCCTAATACATTAATTTTATTTGAAAATTGAGTCTAAATATATAAAATATTTTCATTACATATTTACATTAAAAAAATATT
The DNA here is from genome assembly GCA_000711775.1 of Oxytricha trifallax. NCBI lineage: Eukaryota > Ciliophora > Spirotrichea > Sporadotrichida > Oxytrichidae > Oxytricha > Oxytricha trifallax. The sequence continues at coordinate 2,353 of ARYC01018882.1, forward strand.
AGCTTTTATAATTAAATTTGAAATAGCCCTTTAAGTGCATTAAAAATAAAAAGAAGAAAAAAATAAATGCAGTGTGATGATTAAACTACCTTTACTTAATTTAATTTGTTTATATATAAAAAATTATAGACGATTTAAAATAAGGTGGTATATTTTTAAAGTTAATAAAAAATATAAAGACAATTAATATTCAACTAAAGAAATAAAAAATGCCAGATCTCTATTCACTTCCAATAATTTGTTTAATTTTAACTTAATGCTGAAAATTTTCAACCATCCCATGAAATTCAATTTTAAGTGAAAGCTTGCTTTTTGAATATTCTTTCTTGATTACCTCGATTTTTAAATCGTGCTTTAAAGAAAGGGAATTAACGATAGATTGAATATTATATACTTGAAGTTAGTTCTCTCTTAAAAACATCTATAAACTCCCATCAATCAATAATATAGAATTCAATTCTATAACAAGTTGAAAATTAGACTCAGTATCTTTTAGAAGATTTAATACTTCAACTAAAGAATGAGTTTTACCATTTTGAACTTTAATAACTAATTTCTTAAAAGAAATACTTTACAACATTTTGCATTAACTTTTGATTTAATATAGTTCGTCAACTTAAAGTTTGAATATCTCTAAACTGCTCAATTAACTCATAATTTCTAAGGGGAGCTAATACTTTAATACCTGTTTTTCTGATGAGTTCAAATATTTGTTTTCCACTTTTTAGTCATTAAACCAAACAATTTTTCTAAGACAAGGAAGATCTATTAGTTAATTCAATGTGAATTCACTGTAATAAGAATTTTAAGATATAAAAGTCTCAAGCTTTTTAAAATTTTATAGAAAGCAACCTTATAAAATTACACTATCTTTAATTGAAATTTTTCTGAAATTTGGAACATCCTTATTTGTGTATCATAGAGTCTATGTTTTAAGCTCTTTATCAAGAATTTAAATATACTTCAAAAAATTACTTCCTATTATAGTATCTATAAGTGTATATTCCTTAAAATCACCTCTACTATGGAGAAATTAAATAGAACTAAGAAAATCTCTTTAAATTTATTTGATTTCACCCTTGGGAATATTAAACTTAAACGCAGATTAAAAATCATCTAAAGCATCAAATGAGACTGGTTCACCACCAGTTTGTTCAAAGTTGATTAATGGAGCATTAGACTAGTCATATGGCATAAGCTTGAAAAATAAATCCAAATACTACTGTTTAAATTTATTATTTTCTTTTCTATTGTCTATGACGATTGTGTAAGAATGGCTGAAGAAATAAAAATAATCGAATCTAACATAATACTTCAAGTCTTATTCTAGCTTGACTCTTAAGGACTGATTTTTATTTTATTCCTTAACATATTTCAATCTGCTTCTCTCATCTTTTGAAAGTTTTGAAATCTTTGTAAATTATGTGTTTATAGGCAAGTAGCTATAAATCTTGAGTTTGCAACTTTGCATTTCAAATTTTTAATTTATTATAATAAAAAGAAATAGTGTAAAATTTAAAGGAATTTTTCCTTAATTTAAATATTCAAATTTTATGGTATTAGGTTATTTATAAATTTAGTTTTTGGCATCAATATATAAATGATTTATTAATATATAAAATTAATATAATTAATAAGTATTAAAGGAAATGTAGATACATAAACCTCATCTGAGATTTCAAGCTCAATTAGATATTTTATTTAAATATATGGAAATAGTATTGCTAAGATGAAATTATGTGTGTATAAAATAAGAATGATTTCAATAATAATAATAATAATACATTCTCACTCTTAACTTACTTTTTTCCCCTTATTTAACTTTTTAAACGAGTTGTTAAAATCCATTATGAAATATATTGACTTTAAAATAAGCATTTTCATATAAAATATTTAGACCAGATTAAATCAAATTATAGTAAAATTTTTGGATTGATTGATCTCATATATATTATTACTTTCAGTTTAATAACTTCAGGATTTGATAATTTTTTTAACTTGTTCTAAAGGAAATGAATTGAGCAGGCCTAGCTTCTAATCTTTATAAAGAGCGATTGGTCCAATATCCATAGTGTTTATCATGTTAACTTTTGAAGTGCTGCTAAATTTTATAAAATACCCAAATAAATTTACTCCAGTATGTTCCAGATGATTCCAATATATCTATTTATTGAATATTTAGGAAAATTCCCTATTCATAAATGCAAATCTTTTATTATGACTTTTAAATTTAAGAACTTCGTTCTAATTTTTATCTTATATTAGTCAATTTAAATTTTAAGTTAGGACTGAACATTAAGGGTTTCTAAAAATATATCCGATCATACATTCTTATATTATTAATTACATCAAAAATATTTATATCCTTAAATTATAACTATTAATAAACAATAAATTCTATATCATTAGTTATAGCTGAAGCATTTTATAAATACAATGGAAAAATTAAAAAAATAAATAAGTAATACTTTTATTAAAATTTGAGAATTTTTATCCAAAATAATTTATTAAGAATGACTAAAAGTAAATAAAATATTTCTTATATGTATAATATAGAACTCCTTATAATTTCCCTTTAAAAGTTTAATTTGTAATCTATTTTTTATAATTAGATGAGTTGATAATTTCTTTCATTCATTCGAAGAAGTTTACTTATTTTTTTAAATTAATTATTTACTGAAAGAAAACTGTAAATTATAAATCCACTTTAGTTTTTCATTTTACTGAAATACTGTTTAAATATTTTTAAAAAATGGAAATATTAAATTAAATAATTGATCAAAATAATGATAGGTTAAATTGGCAAAATATATTGTAAACTAAAACTCATTTGATAGCAATTAATACTTAAACAGGATTTTAAGATTGGTATTATTATTTCATATTAAAATTAACTAGAATTTAATTGCAAACCATTATGTAATGTATTTAAAATATTTGATAAAATCGATTATAACTCCCATGAATAATTTATTATTAGAAAAAAGTATATTTGTTAATTTAGGGCTTACATGTTTAACTATAACTGCATATTTACAATATTATAATTAAGAGGATTTCATTTCAATTTAAGTTATACATGAATTAAAATTATCAATAAAAACATTAAAAACAACTATGTATTCACTTAAATTGAATATTAGTTCTTATAATATTAAAGAAACACACTTGATTTTTGAAAATAATTTATGAGTAATTAATCAAAAATTTTAAATTATCGCAATTAACATTGTTGACAATATTTTGTATGCTCGATAGAGAATTTAATTCTTGTGAACTTTACTATAAGCGCTACTATTTTATTTCCTTCTTAAGAGAGATAAATCGATCTTGAAATTTAGTTATTTTTTAACTTAGTTAGATGCCAAAAATCAAAGTCCGCTAATAGTAAAGTCCAACTGAATTTAAATAAAACCATATGAAAAATAAATACTAATAAATTCAATTTATTTTAATTTTATAGATAAATCAATATGAGTAATTTCAATCAATCATGAATTTCACTGAAACATGCACCAATGCATATAGTTTATAGACTCGAGCATAAACCTCCATTCAAAACCTCTTAGTGACTCAATATAAATGCAATTACAACTCTCAAATGATACGAAGAATGCTGCTGATTTTTACTAATTTTGTAAATTGAAACCATAAAATAGAGAGAAAAACAGAAGTAGACATATGAATTCCTCTGTTGACTCGAGGCATTCACTATAGCAATACTACCGCAGCAACACATATTTCCTATTCTAATAGTAATGTTTATTTCGACATATTATATACTAAGAGGTACCAAGAGTTACAAGAAATCTAAAAAGAACATATTTTCGGAAGCTAATAATTATTTTTACAATGATTGCGAAAATAATAATCAATTACCCTGTAATTATATTATTTTTGTATGGTGTTAAAGACAAGTTAATTAATAATGATGCAATTTATTAGAGCTCTTGAATTTTAATATGTGTTGTGGTACTTTTATGCCTTTTTAATCTATTTTTAATATTCTTTGGATTTTTTCTACTTTCTTTTACTATTAAAGAAACACAATATTTTCTAGATTTCGGCAATGTTAACTACCACTATTTAAAATTGTTGATTAATTAGTCATAAATTATTTTATCTAAAATCAATTGTTTTTTTTGAATGTGAATAAACTTTTGAATAATAATTGTTTATTCTTGTATATTCATCATGTTTATTATAATTTGATTTATAGTTATAAAAATAAGTATACTTTATGCTAATTAGCAATAAGTTAATATTATGAATATATTAAGACTATATTTATAATATTTTGAGTAATAAAATCTGTAGAAATACTTGACATAGTTTTCAATAAAAATAATTCAACTATTAAAAATATAAAATAAATTTTAAATTCTTTTATTTAAGTTAATTTGAAAAATCAAAAATATTCGCCTTTAGAAATAAAAATACTTGGTTTATATTCACTTCCTATAATTTGTTTAACTTTAATTTTACGAGAGGATTAATTTTTTTATTATAAACCTTTAATCTCTAAACACAATTTACTCTTGGATTTTTCTTTATTTGCAATTATAATCTAAGATTCACATTAATTTGATAGCGCTTAGATTATAGATTTAGCATCATATTTCTCGAGTTTATTTTCTCTAAAAAACATCATGAAACTACCCTCTATTAGAAAAATCGAATTTAATTCTAAAATAAGTTGAAATTCTGAATCAAAATCTCTTAGAATTTTTATTGATTCCCACAATCAAAACCCCAAAACCCCTTAGTGAGGTTTATAAGTGCTTTGATTTGTAGGGTATAGTTAGGGTCTTATTGGAGTTAGCAGACAAAATGTAGGTTTTATGTGAATTTAATGAATATTTAATGAGTATTAGTGTTATTAATTCAAACAAATTTTATCTGTTTATCTTTATTGTATCTTTTGAACTATGCTCTTTCTAATGGCTCAAGGATATCATCTAATATTTATCGAAAATAGTTTGGAGCTCTCACGATTATTATCTCTACTATGCTTTTAATTTCTTTGCAGCATCTTCTTACTTTATGTGTTTCTAAGCCAAACTTATCGATTGCTTTTCATGTTTAGTACCCAAGTAAGACATACTTTCCATATCACTTTCTAATATTATTGCAGCTACTGCCCAAACATCCCATTAGACAGAATCATTTGTCCACTTTTCTCTTATTGGAGAGTATCCGGGAGTCCCAAGTACATATGCTAAAGTAACGATCTCTTATCTTAAAGCTCTATTGAAATCGATTAAAACTACTTCTAATGGGCAGAGATTCAGCATTACATTTTCAGGCTTCAAATCTCTATGAACATACCCAAGGTCATGCAACTCCTTGACACCCTTTATCATATCTGAAAGTATATCGTTTAAATCATTGGGGTATCGATTATGATAGAGATAGTCTCTCAGAGTCATTTCAAATTTCTTGAGTCTTAGTGCGATAAAACCACAGCTTAATATGACACTATCTAACTTAAGCAAATTCTTGCAATCATTTCTTTAGGCCTCTCTAGAACCATGTATTCATTAGCAAACTCGTTCTAATACTGTTGGTTCTTAAGAAGATAACTGAAAGGATACACATTGTATGCATACTCATCAACTACTATAAGCTTTGCTTTTGCAGGCACGTTTATATTCAAGTAGATTTAAATAAAAGTGCTGAGGTCAACTGCATTTAATGCTGGTATATTAATAGCTTTCGCTTAGAAGCATGCTGAGATTGTATTGCCTACTGGTTGATTCATCGATTCAAATCGCTTCTGCCTCTTGTTTTTCTCTTGCTGCTCTCTTTATTATTCAAGAGTATTAGATTTTTTTAGCTGTTACTAGATTTTTAGTCTCTTGATCTTCTTTCAAGAACTCGATGAGGTGATTCTTTTGCATATGCTTTTTAAATTTAGCTGAGTGAGTGTATGATTTCATGCATGTCAAACACTAAAACCTTCCATCTACCTTTTCATGCTTGAAATATATCTTTGCTTTGCCAGAATATACCTATTTCAGGTGTCTCTTCAAGCTTTGCTCGGTTGAGAAAAGATTTTAGCAGTCTTTACATTGATATGTTTTTATCTTTTCGATTGGTTGCTGTTCTTTTAGCTCCTCAAAATAATCAATTTAAGTTTAAACTCCTATCTCTCCACAGTCCTTCTGGTTTAATAATTCTTTGATAAAAACCTCTGCTTCAAATTTAAGAGCTCTAGCTCTTCCTCCCTCTCAACATAAATAATTTCAGACTTTTTAGTTGAGCCAAAGTTTAGCTATGATTATTCAGTTCCAAGAGAGATTGCTTTACGATTTAAGTTAGCCGCCATGTTTAATTATAGATTTATATTTTTATTATAAAGCTCTAATAACCTCTCTAGTTATAGCAACTATGTATAGGAGTTGGCACTGCAACAATAATGGTTGATTTTGAGTTGTAAGAGATCATATTTATACTTAGTTTAAAACTATAAATTTTCTAATTTCATGCTTAATATTTTTAATTTTGGTACCATCTTAGATAATACTCAGGTTGGTACTGGTACCAATTAGGTTTTGAACCATTTTGGAACTTTTCCATTAAAACCTCATTACTTTAAAACTAGGTACTAATTAAGTTTTGGTACTATTAAATTGGTACCAATTAAAATTAAACCGAATTAGTACCAGTACTAATTAAATTTAAACAAATTTAGTACTAATTTAATGGAACTAAGTTGATAAAAATGGAGCTCCATCTCTGAAGTTTGTTATAGCTTCTGCCAGCTTTCTCCACGTATCCTTGCCAAGTTGACCTCCTTTAAGATGCCCATATTTAATACTAAGATTTTTAACACCAGGATCCAGAACTCTATATATTAAAATTTGAAATTCAATAAGAGAGAAGGAACAAGGATGGAATCTATAAGTACTGCAATGAAGAGAGTCGAAGCTTAAAAAATGATCTTAAGATTTAGAAGCAACGAGGATCTCTATCGATACCTCACTCAACTTGGTAAGCATGTGACATATAATTATTCATATACTATAGTGGGATTATTCCTACCAACCATGGAAGGTACCAAAATTTCATTCTTAAAAGCCATACTTTGTGATGAGAAGAAAGCCTTTAAAAACAATGAGATTAAGTTGATAGATATTCCAAACTACCAAGAGATTTCTGTCACCAATCTCTACGAGGATGCAATGAAAGATAAAGAGTTTGTAATTTATCTTCCTACCAAGAAACAACTCTCTAACAAGCTTCCAGAAATGAGCTTCTTCTTTGGTGTTCTTGGTACTTTAAGAGAAAGTTATCTCAGAGAGATCATTGGAGAAGCTCACAATAAACGCTATTCAATTTCTCCTGAAGATTAAAAGAAGCAAGGCATACTAATAAGAGTGGCTTGGCTTGAAGAGCTAAAGAAGCATCCTTACCTCTCTAGTAAGCTTTGAATGATAACCTTATAGGGAAACCTGGAACTGGTATATTTATAATGAAAGAACATGCAAAGGTTCACAGAGAGAGATAGTCATAGACCATTTATAAAGTGAGCAAGAGACTTTATAAAAATGTTTAAAAGCCAGATGAAATGAACATAGATTCAGGAGCTGGCAATAAAAGAAGAAATATGGGCTCAAGCAAGCCATAGAAGAGGAGAAGAAAGAGAAGCCAAACCCCTTTATTGGCCAATTTAATATGTGAATATATTCATTCGTTTAAATCTAAAACTTATTTATAAACATTCATTCTTCCCTCTCTCGCACAAATTGTTGTCTTATCTACGCTCACTCTCTTACAGCTGCTTTGAATTAAGTCTACTGTATCGATGGGCAAGTCATGCATAAGATCATTCAAAAGCAGCTTCTTGTAGTCAGTCTTGATTTAACTCCAGTAGAATTCAATTCTATTAAATTTGGTGCTATAAGGAACGTTGTATACCGGAGTTATGTTTAACTCTTCATAAGCTTTCTTAGATTCCTTTGTCTTATTAACTGAGAGGTTATCAACAAACAAGATGATCTCTTGGTGACTAAACTTCTCTCTGAGCTTATGTAGGAACTATATATACTACTCTCGCTTAATAGAGCGAGGGTGAATAAAATAACTCTCTAAGCCTGAATCTTCACTTATACCAGCTAAAATTGCTTGGGTGACTACCTTTACTTTTTAATCATATACTTCTATATTATCATACTTCTTATACCAAGATTTATTAACAAAAGTCTTGAAGGTGAATACAGCTTCATCAGCGTGTATGAACTTGATGTTATAAGTAATAGCTCTCTGCATTTAATCATATATATATATAGTTTAAATTATTAATATAAAATGGCACTGTAAAATCAATCACTCTCTTCACTCTGTTGACAGTCTTGAAAGTCATACCATTTCTTCTATAAATATTGGCTATAGTCTAAGGAGAGATACGCATGTCAGGAAACCTGCGATGAAACATTACAGCTCGCTAGTCAAGAGGAAAGTGTGCCCAATACTTTAAAGTCTTAGAGTCATAGAGGTAGTCAATATGGGTCTAAGTGAACTTTTATTTCCTTACTGGATGTTTCAAGCCAGAATTAAAATGCTAAACTGCTAACATGCAGTGATACCTAACAGTAGAGGCACTCTTGTGTAAGAGCTTTGCTATAGCTGCATAATTCAGTACTGGTTTGACTTAATCTATATTAATACTCGTACTATACTTAAACTTAAGCAGTAAATCTAAATATTACTCATCATAAATAGACCCTCAATTTCGCTAATTTCTATTTCTCATATTGCAAATTGGCCTAATTTCTCTACTAACCCCAATAATACCCCAACTATATCATACAAATCAAAGCACTTATAAACCTCACTAAGGGGTTTTGGGGTTTTGAATGATAGTGGCTACATATCTTTTACCTAAATTATCAATCTTTCTAAGGAGATGCTCTCAAAAGTTTTGCATTCATCTTTGATTTAATTAATTTTGTCGATTTATATTTTTAAAATCTTTAAGCTTTTCATTTGAATAATAATATCAATTGGAAATTAATATTTTAAGGCTTTCTTTTGTCTATCATTCAAAAATTAGTTATCCATTTTAGAATCATTTATTAGTACAAGTTTTTTCAATCATTGAAGATTTGTCAAAAATGTTAATGAATATTAGCTAAAGTACGAATTTATTGATATTAAGGTTTCAAGCTATTAAAAATTTTAAAGAAAGTAACCTTGAACTATTGCACTATCTATTCCATATAATTTTTTGAAACTTAGATTATCTACTTTGAAACTTTCCTAATAACATTTTTGAAGTTCTTGATCAAGATTTTACACATTTTCTAAATATTTACTACCAATTATACTTTCCTTTAAAATAAGTTCCTTAAAATCACCCCTGTTATGAAATGTAATTTCCTTTGATTTATCTCTTTTTATGTAAGTTAATTTATCTTTGGGAATGTTAAATTTGAATGCAAATTACCAATCATGCAATGAATTTAACTTTATTGCTCCGCATCCAGTTTGTTCAATGTTAATAATAGGTGCATTAAATTAATTGTAAGGCATTAATTTGAAAAATAGATCAACTAAATACGCTCTAAACTTTATGTTCTCTGCTCTATTATCTATCTATGACCAATGTGTAAGAAGGACTGAAGTTAAAGAAGTACTTTAGCAGAACATAATATTACAAGTCTTATTCCAACTTAACCCTAAGCGATTAGTTTTCATTATTTTTATTATATTCTTTTATACATTTTAATCTATTTCTCTAATCTTTTGATAGTTTTGATAGCTTTCTGAATTGCGCATTAACATCTAGAAAGCTGTAAATTTCTAATATGCAACTTTACATTTTATATTAATTCATATTTAATTACAAAATTTCATAGCGTTTATATAAATTAATCATCATTTATTTAAATATTTAAATTAAAATTAGCTCTATTTTAATTACTAGCTAATACCCAATTTAAAGAAATTTATTAAAAAAATATGATTTGAATATGTTTAGATTAACTTTCATGACCAATTAAATTAAATTAATTTTTCTATAAGATTTAAGTTTTATGATATAATTATACCTAACGATAATATAGATAAAAAAATTATATATTTTATATGAATTTAGAAAATATTTAAATTTATGACAATTATAATCATGAATTATCATATTATAAATATTATTAAATTAATTTAAAAATTGTTTCACGAGACATATCTTAGATTCGCATGATTTGCAAAAGTTAATTATCAGAAACAAATGTTTTACGTAAAGTATTATGTGAAATGAATAAAATTATATATGATAACAATTTTATTCTTTTCTTATCACAATTACTTTAAATTATTCTACTTAATATGATAAAATCATCAATAAGCAAATAATTCCATTTTATTTTAATTTATAATAATACGATTATAAAAACTTAATATTATAATATAGATAATGCAATCTTTTAAAAACGACTCAAAATCTTGAGAATTTCTTTTTAAATTAGTAATTTCACTTAGTATTAAATAAACTTCAAATTTCCCATTAACTAAATGAAATTATTGTGTTTAAAATTATTGAATTTCTATTTAAAATTTGTTCAAAAAAATGATTAAATAAATCTTATCCTAAGATTATGCTGAAAAGTTTTCCTTATAGTCAATACACATTATTATTTTTTTATTATTATGAAAGTTGAATTATCAATAATAAGTTGCAGATTTTGATAAGAATATTATGAATATTAGTAACAATTATTATGTCACTATAACTTTTTTCAGCATAGTATTTACTTTTAATACATAATTTCTATTAAAATTTTTCAGGTTTAGAAAAGATATAGACTGCTCAATGCAGCAATTTATTTATTATGATATTAATGCTTTAGTATGGATAAAATTTTGAATTACAAATTGTGTTCAAGAATTAAAAAATTGACATTATATTTGGTTTCTTAAAATAGTAAATAAAGACAGTAGAATTCTCAGAAATATTGTTTTTTTATTGATAATTACAAGTTTTTTTTCACAAATAATTTCAACAAAATTCTTGTAATTAAATTTAAAATTTTTTATAAGTTAGCGAGGTTATTTATTTTTAGATATAAAAATTATTTTATTAAAAAGAATTTTTAAAATTAAAACT
>ARYC01018883.1:0-22795 GCA_000711775.1 Oxytricha trifallax
TTTTGTAAATTGAAACCATAAAATAGAGAGAAAAACAGAAGTAGACATATGAATTCCTCTGTTGACTCGAGGCATTCACTATAGCAATACTACCGCAGCAACACATATTTCCTATTCTAATAGTAATGTTTATTTCGACATATTATATACTAAGAGGTACCAAGAGTTACAAGAAATCTAAAAAGAACATATTTTCGGAAGCTAATAATTATTTTTACAATGATTGCGAAAATAATAATCAATTACCCTGTAATTATATTATTTTTGTATGGTGTTAAAGACAAGTTAATTAATAATGATGCAATTTATTAGAGCTCTTGAATTTTAATATGTGTTGTGGTACTTTTATGCCTTTTTAATCTATTTTTAATATTCTTTGGATTTTTTCTACTTTCTTTTACTATTAAAGAAACACAATATTTTCTAGATTTCGGCAATGTTAACTACCACTATTTAAAATTGTTGATTAATTAGTCATAAATTATTTTATCTAAAATCAATTGTTTTTTTTGAATGTGAATAAACTTTTGAATAATAATTGTTTATTCTTGTATATTCATCATGTTTATTATAATTTGATTTATAGTTATAAAAATAAGTATACTTTATGCTAATTAGCAATAAGTTAATATTATGAATATATTAAGACTATATTTATAATATTTTGAGTAATAAAATCTGTAGAAATACTTGACATAGTTTTCAATAAAAATAATTCAACTATTAAAAATATAAAATAAATTTTAAATTCTTTTATTTAAGTTAATTTGAAAAATCAAAAATATTCGCCTTTAGAAATAAAAATACTTGGTTTATATTCACTTCCTATAATTTGTTTAACTTTAATTTTACGAGAGGATTAATTTTTTTATTATAAACCTTTAATCTCTAAACACAATTTACTCTTGGATTTTTCTTTATTTGCAATTATAATCTAAGATTCACATTAATTTGATAGCGCTTAGATTATAGATTTAGCATCATATTTCTCGAGTTTATTTTCTCTAAAAAACATCATGAAACTACCCTCTATTAGAAAAATCGAATTTAATTCTAAAATAAGTTGAAATTCTGAATCAAAATCTCTTAGAATTTTTATTGATTCCCACAATCAAAACCCCAAAACCCCTTAGTGAGGTTTATAAGTGCTTTGATTTGTAGGGTATAGTTAGGGTCTTATTGGAGTTAGCAGACAAAATGTAGGTTTTATGTGAATTTAATGAATATTTAATGAGTATTAGTGTTATTAATTCAAACAAATTTTATCTGTTTATCTTTATTGTATCTTTTGAACTATGCTCTTTCTAATGGCTCAAGGATATCATCTAATATTTATCGAAAATAGTTTGGAGCTCTCACGATTATTATCTCTACTATGCTTTTAATTTCTTTGCAGCATCTTCTTACTTTATGTGTTTCTAAGCCAAACTTATCGATTGCTTTTCATGTTTAGTACCCAAGTAAGACATACTTTCCATATCACTTTCTAATATTATTGCAGCTACTGCCCAAACATCCCATTAGACAGAATCATTTGTCCACTTTTCTCTTATTGGAGAGTATCCGGGAGTCCCAAGTACATATGCTAAAGTAACGATCTCTTATCTTAAAGCTCTATTGAAATCGATTAAAACTACTTCTAATGGGCAGAGATTCAGCATTACATTTTCAGGCTTCAAATCTCTATGAACATACCCAAGTTCATGCAACTCCTTGACACCCTTTATTATATCTAAAAGTATATCGTTTAAATCATTGGGGTATCGATTATGATAGAGATAGTCTCTCAGAGTCATTTCAAATTTCTTGAGTCTTAGTGCGATAAAACCACAGCTTAATATGACACTATCTAACTTAAGCAAATTCTTGCAATCATTTCTTTAGGCCTCTCTAGAACCATGTATTCATTAGCAAACTCGTTCTAATACTGTTGGTTCTTAAGAAGATAACTGAAAGGATACACATTGTATGCATACTCATCAACTACTAAAAGCTTTGCTTTTGCAGGCACGTTTATATTCAAGTAGATTTAAATAAAAGTGCTGAGGTCAACTGCATTTAATGCTGGTATACTAATAGCTTTCGCTTAGAAGCATGCTGAGATTGTATTGCCTACTGGTTGATTCATCGATTCAAATCGCTTCTGCCTCTTGTTTTCTCCTGCTGCTCTCTTTATTATTCAAGAGTATTAGATTTTTTTAGCTGGTACTAGATTTTTAGTCTCTTAATCTTCTATCAAGAACTCGATGAGGTGATGCTTTTGCATATGCTTTTAAATTTAGCTGAGTGAGTGTATGATTTCATGCATGTCAAACACTAAAACCTTCCATCTACCTTTTCATGCTTGAAATATATCTTTGCTTTGCCAGAATATACCTATTTCAGGTGTCTCTTCAAGCTTTGCTCGGTTGAGAAAAGATTTTAGCAGTCTTCACATTGATATGTTTTTATCTTTTCGATTGGTTGCTGTTCTTTTAGCTCCTCAAAATAATCAATTTAAGTTTAAACTCCTATCTCTCCACAGTCCTTCTGGTTTAATAATTCTTTGATAAAAACCTCTGCTTCAAATTTAAGAGCTCTAGCTCTTCCTCCCTCTCAACATAAATAATTTCAGACTTTTTAGTTGAGCCAAAGTTTAGCTATGATTATTCAGTTCCAAGAGAGATTGCTTTACGATTTAAGTTAGCCGCCATGTTTAATTATAGATTTATATTTTTATTATAAAGCTCTAATAACCTCTCTAGTTATAGCAACTATGTATAGGAGTTGGCACTGCAACAATAATGGTTGATTTTGAGTTGTAAGAGATCATATTTATACTTAGTTTAAAACTATAAATTTTCTAATTTCATGCTTAATATTTTTAATTTTGGTACCATCTTAGATAATACTCAGGTTGGTACTGGTACCAATTAGGTTTTGAACCATTTTGGAACTTTTCCATTAAAACCTCATTACTTTAAAACTAGGTACTAATTAAGTTTTGGTACTATTAAATTGGTACCAATTAAAATTAAACGAAATTAGTATCAGTACTAATTAAATTTAAACAAATTTAGTACTAATTTAATGGAACTAAGTTGATAAAAATGGAGCTCCATCTCTGAAGTTTGTTATAGCTTCTGCCAGCTTTCTCCACGTATCCTTGCCAAGTTGACCTCCTTTAAGATGCCCATATTTAATACTAAGATTTTTAACACCAGGATCCAGAACTCTATATATTAAAATTTGAAATTCAATAAGAGAGAAGGAACAAGGATGGAATCTATAAGTACTGCAATGAAGAGAGTCGAAGCTTAAAAAATGATCTTAAGATTTAGAAGCAACGAGGATCTCTATCGATACCTCACTCAACTTGGTAAGCATGTGACATATAATTATTCATATACTATAGTGGGATTATTCCTACCAACCATGGAAGGTACCAAAATTTCATTCTTAAAAGCCATACTTTGTGATGAGAAGAAAGCCTTTAAAAACAATGAGATTAAGTTGATAGATATTCCAAACTACCAAGAGATTTCTGTCACCAATCTCTACGAGGATGCAATGAAAGATAAAGAGTTTGTAATTTATCTTCCTACCAAGAAACAACTCTCTAACAAGCTTCCAGAAATGAGCTTCTTCTTTGGTGTTCTTGGTACTTTAAGAGAAAGTTATCTCAGAGAGATCATTGGAGAAGCTCACAATAAACGCTATTCAATTTCTCCTGAAGATTAAAAGAAGCAAGGCATACTAATAAGAGTGGCTTGGCTTGAAGAGCTAAAGAAGCATCCTTACCTCTCTAGTAAGCTTTGAATGATAACCTTATAGGGAAACCTGGAACTGGTATATTTATAATGAAAGAACATGCAAAGGTTCACAGAGAGAGATAGTCATAGACCATTTATAAAGTGAGCAAGAGACTTTATAAAAATGTTTAAAAGCCAGATGAAATGAACATAGATTCAGGAGCTGGCAATAAAAGAAGAAATATGGGCTCAAGCAAGCCATAGAAGAGGAGAAGAAAGAGAAGCCAAACCCCTTTATTGGCCAATTTAATATGTGAATATATTCATTCGTTTAAATCTAAAACTTATTTATAAACATTCATTCTTCCCTCTCTCGCACAAATTGTTGTCTTATCTACGCTCACTCTCTTACAGCTGCTTTGAATTAAGTCTACTGTATCGATGGGCAAGTCATGCATAAGATCATTCAAAAGCAGCTTCTTGTAGTCAGTCTTGATTTAACTCCAGTAGAATTCAATTCTATTAAATTTGGTGCTATAAGGAACGTTGTATACCGGAGTTATGTTTAACTCTTCATAAGCTTTCTTAGATTCCTTTGTCTTATTAACTGAGAGGTTATCAACAAACAAGATGATCTCTTGGTGACTAAACTTCTCTCTGAGCTTATGTAGGAACTATATATACTACTCTCGCTTAATAGAGCGAGGGTGAATAAAATAACTCTCTAAGCCTGAATCTTCACTTATACCAGCTAAAATTGCTTGGGTGACTACCTTTACTTTTTAATCATATACTTCTATATTATCATACTTCTTATACCAAGATTTATTAACAAAAGTCTTGAAGGTGAATACAGCTTCATCAGCGTGTATGAACTTGATGTTATAAGTAATAGCTCTCTGCATTTAATCATATATATATATAGTTTAAATTATTACTATAAAATGGCACTGTAAAATCAATCACTCTCTTCACTCTGTTGACAGTCTTGAAAGTAATACCATTTCTTCTATAAATATTGGCTATAGTCTAAGGAGAGATACGCATGTCAGGAAACCTGCGATGAAACATTACAGCTCGCTAGTCAAGAGGAAAGTGTGCCCGATACTTTAAAGTCTTAGAGTCATAGAGGTAGTCAATATGGGTCTAAGTGAACTTTTATTTCCTTACTGGATGTTTCAAGCCAGAATTAAAATGCTAAACTGCTAACATGCAGTGATACCTAACAGTAGAGGCACTCTTGTGTAAGAGCTTTGCTATAGCTGCATAATTCAGTACTGGTTTGACTTAATCTATATTAATACTCGTACTATACTTAAACTTAAGCAGTAAATCTAAATATTACTCATCATAAATAGACCCTCAATTTCGCTAATTTCTATTTCTCATATTGCAAATTGGCCTAATTTCTCTACTAACCCCAATAATACCCCAACTATATCATACAAATCAAAGCACTTATAAACCTCACTAAGGGGTTTTGGGGTTTTGAATGATAGTGGCTACATATCTTTTACCTAAATTATCAATCTTTCTAAGGAGATGCTCTCAAAAGTTTTGCATTCATCTTTGATTTAATTAATTTTGTCGATTTATATTTTTAAAATCTTTAAGCTTTTCATTTGAATAATAATATCAATTGGAAATTAATATTTTAAGGCTTTCTTTTGTCTATCATTCAAAAATTAGTTATCCATTTTAGAATCATTTATTAGTACAAGTTTTTTCAATCATTGAAGATTTGTCAAAAATGTTAATGAATATTAGCTAAAGTACGAATTTATTGATATTAAGGTTTCAAGCTATTAAAAATTTTAAAGAAAGTAACCTTGAACTATTGCACTATCTATTCCATATAATTTTTTGAAACTTAGATTATCTACTTTGAAACTTTCCTAATAACATTTTTGAAGTTCTTGATCAAGATTTTACACATTTTCTAAATATTTACTACCAATTATACTTTCCTTTAAAATAAGTTCCTTAAAATCACCCCTGTTATGAAATGTAATTTCCTTTGATTTATCTCTTTTTATGTAAGTTAATTTATCTTTGGGAATGTTAAATTTGAATGCAAATTACCAATCATGCAATGAATTTAACTTTATTGCTCCGCATCCAGTTTGTTCAATGTTAATAATAGGTGCATTAAATTAATTGTAAGGCATTAATTTGAAAAATAGATCAACTAAATACGCTCTAAACTTTATGTTCTCTGCTCTATTATCTATCTATGACCAATGTGTAAGAAGGACTGAAGTTAAAGAAGTACTTTAGCAGAACATAATATTACAAGTCTTATTCCAACTTAACCCTAAGCGATTAGTTTTCATTATTTTTATTATATTCTTTTATACATTTTAATCTATTTCTCTAATCTTTTGATAGTTTTGATAGCTTTCTGAATTGCGCATTAACATCTAGAAAGCTGTAAATTTCTAATATGCAACTTTACATTTTATATTAATTCATATTTAATTACAAAATTTCATAGCGTTTATATAAATTAATCATCATTTATTTAAATATTTAAATTAAAATTAGCTCTATTTTAATTACTAGCTAATACCCAATTTAAAGAAATTTATTAAAAAAATATGATTTGAATATGTTTAGATTAACTTTCATGACCAATTAAATTAAATTAATTTTTCTATAAGATTTAAGTTTTATGATATAATTATACCTAACGATAATATAGATAAAAAAATTATATATTTTATATGAATTTAGAAAATATTTAAATTTATGACAATTATAATCATGAATTATCATATTATAAATATTATTAAATTAATTTAAAAATTGTTTCACGAGACATATCTTAGATTCGCATGATTTGCAAAAGTTAATTATCAGAAACAAATGTTTTACGTAAAGTATTATGTGAAATGAATAAAATTATATATGATAACAATTTTATTCTTTTCTTATCACAATTACTTTAAATTATTCTACTTAATATGATAAAATCATCAATAAGCAAATAATTCCATTTTATTTTAATTTATAATAATACGATTATAAAAACTTAATATTATAATATAGATAATGCAATCTTTTAAAAACGACTCAAAATCTTGAGAATTTCTTTTTAAATTAGTAATTTCACTTAGTATTAAATAAACTTCAAATTTCCCATTAACTAAATGAAATTATTGTGTTTAAAATTATTGAATTTCTATTTAAAATTTGTTCAAAAAAATGATTAAATAAATCTTATCCTAAGATTATGCTGAAAAGTTTTCCTTATAGTCAATACACATTATTATTTTTTTATTATTATGAAAGTTGAATTATCAATAATAAGTTGCAGATTTTGATAAGAATATTATGAATATTAGTAACAATTATTATGTCACTATAACTTTTTTCAGCATAGTATTTACTTTTAATACATAATTTCTATTAAAATTTTTCAGGTTTAGAAAAGATATAGACTGCTCAATGCAGCAATTTATTTATTATGATATTAATGCTTTAGTATGGATAAAATTTTGAATTACAAATTGTGTTCAAGAATTAAAAAATTGACATTATATTTGGTTTCTTAAAATAGTAAATAAAGACAGTAGAATTCTCAGAAATATTGTTTTTTTATTGATAATTACAAGTTTTTTTTCACAAATAATTTCAACAAAATTCTTGTAATTAAATTTAAAATTTTTTATAAGTTAGCGAGGTTATTTATTTTTAGATATAAAAATTATTTTATTAAAAAGAATTTTTAAAATTAAAACTTTACAAATTTAAAATATATTCAATAATTATCATATATCGTTAAATAATTTCGAAAAATATAATATATTTATTTAATTATGATGAAAACACTTTAGTTTTAATATTAAAATAATAAATAAAAATTTTATAATAATAATTGTTCCTAATAGAATAGTGCTTATTATATAATTTAAATTCATCAACATTCTACTTTTCAGATGAATATACAATATTTTTATTCACATCCCCACAATTAAATTAACTTTTACTAAATGTTTTATCTTGCTTTTCTGTCTTTACCATTAAATTGCTAAAGTAATTTTACCTTTTGATTTATTGTAGAATACTTTTTTAATTAATACCTTACTCTAATTGGAATCTCAGTAATTAAAGATTTAACGTCACATGTTTTGATTTATAGTATCTTAAGAACATTATTAGACTTTATTCAATAAATATTAAGAGATTACTTCAATAACAAATTGAAATTGTGTCTCTACAACCTTAATAATATTAATTAACTCTTTTTAAAGAAGAAAACATTAGTGTTATGAATTTATATTATTAGTTTTTCTAGAAAGATGTTAAAAAATACTATACATTAAACTTGATTTAATCAATTGATCTAATATTAATTTTAACATCCTAAAGTTGTATCATTTTATTGATGTCATAAGATAATTATTAATTTCAAAGACAACCTTGTCTTATTACCCCTAAATATGTTTTCAACTTTAGATCATATATTCATACCAATTTCTTTAATAATTGGAAATCTTGCATTATAGTAAAAGTATATTACAAATAATATTAATGTATTTATGTGAAAATCTCAAGAAGAGTGAAGTTTTAAAGAAAATTACTGATTATTATTGCACAATTTTTATCAACAGATTTTATATTGAAATGTTAATTACTATGGATTTTAATGGCTGTATTCCTTATTTTTTAAATTTAAATCTTGAGAATGTAATCCTTTACAGTTATTCCCCTCAACTGACATATTATTTTAAGACTAATTCTTAGAAATCGTGGATGTCCCTAAAAGATTGATTGATAAATTAATAAACTCAAATTAAATCAACTAAAAATTATGTCTAATTTAAATTTGTTTTACTATATGCCAGCTAGAGAACCTTTTGGGATTAGAAATTTAAATAATTGCTTGCCAATCATTTAATGAATCTAATATTACTCATTCATTTCGAATATTTTCAATGCAAGTAATCTGAGCATTAAATTAATTATAAGGCAGAAGTTTAATATAAATAAAAATAGACTTATTTAAGACTTATTATTATTATCATAAATAAAATCTATAATCAATTTTTATGAATGACTGAATTAGAAGAAATCTTAAAGTTGAGTAAAGAATATTGTTGTCCTTAATATACTATTTTGTGCATTTCAATATATTTCTCTCATCTTTTGAAAGCTTTGACAATATTGAATTATATATTTTAACTGAGATAGCTGCAAATATTGCTATTGTATTATATGCATATTTAGATTAAATTTGTTATTTGTTTTATTTTTTTTTAAATCAAGTTTTCTAAAAAAGGAATATATAGAATTTTGCAAATAATTTTTAGCAATTCTCTTATAATCTTAGTAAAGCTTTATTTGTAATATTAAAATATATCCTTAGCATTTATAATAAATTTAGTAAATAAGTATTTTCAAAATTCTATGTTAAAATTATGGCAGTAACTTTTTTATATTTAATTCAATAATTTTTTAAGATTTTTTTTTAAATTGGAATTGTATAGACTTAAAAATTAAAAGCTTTATTTGTATATTCTTTTATAGGAAATTTTTAAAACATCTCAATTATTGGTTTGGTACAATTTGGAATGGTTTATACTTTTTAATATAATATATTAAATTAATAATTGTATTAAAATCTTTATAAAATAAATAAAAATTTGAACTCTGATTGCCCTCGGGAAATGCATTATGAACATGCTGTTGACCTTTGTTAACTATTTAATATATTTCTATTAAATTATGCTATATTATATGCTTTTTCTGTTTATTCTTTAGGACTATTTTAAAATGAGAAAGTTTTTAAAGTTAAAAGTAAAAATAAATATTTGCATGCAAGTATAATCATACTTTTAATTAGTTTCTTTTAAATCAAGATTTATGCGATATTCTATAGAGCAACTCCAATTAAGAATTTATAGAATTCTTAAATTATTCTAGAGACAAAATGGGAAATAAATAAAAATATGCTATATATATATATATTGATTTGATCATTAAAAGAATTTTGAAGTTTGAAAATAATAAATATAACTTTAATAAATAGTGATTGCTTTATTTATTCATTAGAATTTATTAACATCTGTTTACTTCCATAATTATCTCATATATATTTATGAATACTATTATATTTAAAGTGTTATAAGTTTTAAAAATCAAGTATATCGAATATTTTTTACTCATATTTAATGAGAATAGTGAGTTCGTGGCAAAACTTATGATAAAAAAATATTCTATGAAAGTTTCCTAAGAAGGCAAATTTAATTTTTCAAATTTCTTTATGTGATTAAATTTTCACAAATGTAAGAAAATTTTAAGGAATATTAATTTGCTTGAAGCACACGCATTTTTAACTATTCATAATGATATTTTATTATTTTTTTCAATACAAACAATATTTCTATCTTTACAACATACTTGATTAACATTAAAAATATCAAACTTTTAGTAATATTCGTTACAGTATCTAATGCTATTATACTAGATAACAAATGCATTTTATTATTTTAAATTTTTAAAGAATGAAAGATTTATTATTATTTAGCGAAAGAAAAATGTGAAAAAAATTATTAAATAATAATTATTATTTATAATTTAATCATAGATGTACTTGCCAGGATACCTTCCCTTTAATTTTCTATATAATTGATTGATTTTTTCCTGTAAAAAATACCACTATAATTATCATAAAAACTGAATGACTTTTTTGAAAAAAATATAAACCTAATATAAAAATAAGAAAATAATTAAATAGATCTGTTTTTTTTTAAAAAATACATTTTTAAAAAATAAAATGACTTAAAAGACTATTTATTAATTAGAGACCTCGATATTAAAAAATTAAAAAAAAATTTTATTTAAATGAAAATATTTATTCATTAAAATTAAATAATAAACTATTTTTACTCAAAATGTAGACATGTACACAATTGGTAACTATTCACACTTTCCAACTTATTTTACTTTAAGTAAATTTGAAATTTTATTTTTCAAACCTTGCTGTTAAATTGCTAAAGTAAACTTACTTCTGGATGTGTCTTTAAATAGTTATAAGATTTTAACTTAATATTTCTTTTAGAAATCTTTAAGAATTGATTCTATATTAACATTTTCAAGTTTCTGTTCTCTTAAGAACTTTTATAAACTTCCTTAAATTAAAAATAAAGAATTTACTTCAATAATAACCTAGAAACTTCTATCTATATCTTTTAAAATATTTAATAATTCAATTAATGAATGAGTCTTTCTAAATTTGACCATACATACTACTTTCTCAATTTATGTGTTCAATATATATTTGATATAATTTTTAATTTCCCCAATTTTTTAAACTTGAATTTTTAATATTTTCAATTGATTCATTTAGTTTATTGCTTGTATTGGAAATTTAAAGTACAAAGCCTATTTTTGTTAATCATTTAAATATATGTTTTCAATTTTACAATCATTCATCAATACAACCTTTTATAATTTAGGAAGATTTATTAAAATATTCTAGCTTAATTCACTATAATAAGAGTTTACAGATATGAGAGTTTTTAGCTGTTAAAAGTTTTTTAGAAAAGTGCCATTAATGATTGCACTATTTTTAATTACTAATTTATTGAAATTTAATATTTCTACTTCATTGATATCTTTTTAGTAATAATTCCAAAGGTCTTAATCAAGTTATTATAGATTAATCAAATACTTGGTCCCAATTATACATTTCTGTAAAATTAACTCTTTAAAATCGAATCTTTTTGCAAAAGTAGTGCCATTTTCAAATTCCCTTCAAATATAAATCAATTTGCATTTTGGAATCTTAAAATCAAAAGTGAGTTGCCAATTAATTAATGAATCGAATTTGATTGAATCATTTCCAGTTTGCTGAAAATTTAAAATTGGTGCATTAAAATTATCATAAGGCATAAGTTTGAAAAACAAATCGATGTAAAATTATTTATAGTTCGTATTTTCTTTTCTATTGTCAGCAACAATAGTGTATTAGTGACTGAAATAAAAGAAATATTCATGTTTTGAATAATAATTTAAGTCTTATTCCAACTTGACTCTAAGTGATTAGTTTTCATTGTATTTATTATATTCTTTAATACATTTTAATTTATTTCTATCATCTTATGAAAGTTTTGATATCTTTGTGAATTACGTATTAACATCTAAAAAGCTGAAAATTTCTAATTTGCAATTTTACATTGAACTTTTTATTATAATTTTTCAAAAACTTATTCTTAAATAATAACTAAAAACTTAAATATTTAAAAGATAACCCAATATAAAATTTGTGATATTTAATTACTCTTAAGGCTATTTTGAGAATCCAATTTTTAGAGGAAATTAATTTGAATTTCTCTTCGCCTATATTTTAATTGAATAATATTAAAATTTATTCATAAAATCCAAAAAGATTTAAAATTATCCTATTTTTAAAACTATTCAAAATTCGATCCCCACTAATTATAATAATTAAAAAATTGATAAAAGTTAATACCATGTTGTATTTAAGGTGCGAATTAGTCTCAAACTAATTTTTGAATATTATTTCTCGAAAAATTTCTTTGCTTTGAAGAAAAAATTGCAAATTTATAATCTATTAAACAATAATAATTAATAAAATATAAAAATTATAATAAATGGACATAATTTTAAGAAAGCATTGTTGATAATAGAAAAAATTTATTATAATAAAAAAATTAGTATTTTTATCAATGTCATATAATGAATAAGTTTGATAATTTATTTTTTTACTTATAATTTTAAAGAAAGTATTAATAAATATGAAAATTACAGTTATTTTGTATTAAGTTTAATTAATACAAATTGAGATAAAAAAATAACTCATATAGTTATAAAATCAACTATTTTATGTTTCGATATAAAATAGAAATTATATCATAAATATTCAGCTTTAAATATAATGATATTTTGTTTCTATTCGCTTCGTAAAATGTACCTAACTTTCAATAGATAATCAATTATACTGCTAACTTTGTCATTAAATTGCGAGAATATTCTTAATTATAGATCTGTCTTTTATTACACTTTCAATTTAAGCATTATTCTTTAAGGAAATATTATAAATATATATGTCAAGCCGCATCTTTCAAGTTTATAATCTCTTTTATAAATCCATCAAACTCCGTTCAATTAATTTCAAAGAATTTAATTAAATAACATGTTTTAAAAGATTTACATAAATCATTTATATATATCTTACTAAAGCTTTTATAAATCAATGATTATTAATTAAGTAAAAGTCTTTTAAAAAAAGTTTCATTTCTAGTACTGCTTTTCGTTGTTATCTCAATATTTATTTTCACCTCAAAATCATGATCCATACAAGATTTCTTAATAACTAAAGATCTTTTATAATTATGAAGTTAATTAATTAAATTCAGAATTGATTAAAATATTATTTTAGATTTTAAATAAAGAAATACCAAGTATAACAGCACAGATTTAATCATTAATTTTTAAAATGCGAAATTAAGGTTAATAAATAAAATCTTTTTAATTATTATAATAGATTTTAACAAATACTCTCGATAAAACAATCATATAAGACTGATTCTTAATAATCAAGTGTGTCAATGCAAGTAAAATTTTTCAATTAAATTTATTTTCATTTAAAAATCCAAATTCATTTTATTGGAATTTAAAAATAAAATGCTGATTACCTATCAATTAATAATTATTTATAGGAAAAACATATTTTCTCATATTGCATGAGTAAGAATTTTAAATTCAAATATTACAATTAACTTTTTTTTTATTAATCTTAAATAATTATCGTGCATTAATGACTGAATCTAAAAAGATTTTTAATCAAGTAAAGAAATTTCAATCCTTATTCCAATCTGATTCTTAGAGATAGCTTTAATTACTTTTATTATATGCCTTGTTTTATTTTAATTAATTTTTTTCATAATAATTAAAGTAAAATTTGATAATGGATATTGATTACTGAAATAAAAAAATTTAGTTTAAAACTTCCTTTAATTAGGGTTTTAAAATAATCAAGTTTTTTATTGTAACTTGCCATTTTATTTATAATTGTGTTAAAATCAAATAATATCAAATTAAATTTAACGAGTTTCCTCGTAATATATTGAATTTTTGTCACATAAATATCATAATATTATTTGAGGAATACAGAATTGTTTAAGATTTATCAACAAATAGAATATAGGGAAGCAATTAAAAACATTAATTCAAAAATTAAATACAAAAGTTTGAAAATGATTTCTTAAATTTAAATTACTAATTTATCAATTATATGCTCTCAAAATTTAGACATGAAAATACTTGGTGCATGCTAAGTTTCTTCTAATTTACTTTAGTTTGATTAAAGAAGGAAGTTTCTTTTTCTGACCAGGATTTCCAATTGCAAAAGTGAATATACTTTTAGATTTCTCTTTTTAAAGGTTTTTAATCTTAACTTTGTATTTCGTTGATAAAACCTTAATTACTGATTTTACAGTTATACTTCTAAGATTTTATTCATTTAAGAAACTTTATAAACTTCCCTCTACTAAATATATAGAATTTACTTCTATAATAACCAGAAATTCATCATCAATATCTCTTTGAGTACTAATTAGTTCAAGCAATGAGTGAGTCTTAGAACATTTAACTTTAAACACTAATTTCTAAATTTATCTGCTCTTAATAGCTTTCGTTATTTCTTAAATTTACTATATGCATTTAATTTAAATTTTTAGTATTTTTAACTTATTCATTTCATTTATTCTTTGAATTGGAAATTCAAATTAAAAAGCCCTTTTTTATATGTCATCTAAATATTAGTTCTCAATTTTAGAGTCATTATTGTTAAAATAGAAAAAAATAGGAAATTGGTTAATTTAATCAAAATTAATTTTTATTATATTATTTTTAATCAACTTTACAGTTCGTTTGTATTCGAACACTTATAGCTGAATGTTTCAGAATTATTGAGATTTTAGTTGATATTCCTCATTTTAAAGCAGCAACTACAATTTTTGATTCTGATTCACTAGTTTAGTAACCATTAGCAACTTTTTCTATCTGATTCATTAAATCATTGACTGATATACAAATCTTAGCCAAAATTTCAATGATCGAGAGTGGAATCACCATAAATGGTAAATAACTCGTTGCTTGATGAGTGTTTCGTCAAATTTAGGACCTTATCGTATTCTCCATGTTTTAAAACCCCCAACTCAGCAACTTTCAAGTCCTGCTCGACTGTTTGAGCACCAAATTCAGCAGCATTAGTGAAGGAGGAGCCAAAATGGCCATTTGAATGAGCGAAAATGAGAGAGGTTTTTGGATTTCGGTGTTTGATTAGTTAAAATTAAAACTTAAAAGTGTGATATGTAATAAGGGGGCTTTTAATCAATAAATTTGACGATTAAACTGCTGTTTCTGTATGTATTGGTGTCTTCAATAGCTCCTGCTCCTCAAATCATCGTCCTTCATCTCAACTTCACACAAATCCATGCTTGATGGTGCTGCACCACTGCTTCACGCTGAAAGCCCAGAGCTTGTTGACGTCTGTCTTGGTCATGGCCTTCAGAATCTGCGAGAGCCGCTTCACCAGGTGGATCCTATGAAAAGTTAGGTATAGTATGCTTACTTGCTGTCAGCTTGCTCTTATCGGAGGTGCCTCTTGATGTAGGAGAACAACTGCTCGATGTGGTTAAGCCAGGGTGAGTACTCTGCATTGAAGAGGACAGTCACCTTGAACTTCCTAGCAGTCTCCAGCACCTCTGAATATTTGTGAATGACTGCGTTGTCCATGAGCAGCACTATCATCTTCTGGGCGAGATCCTTGTCTGTGCGCAGCTGGCGCAAGGTGTGATAGAGGAAGTTCTCAAACAGCACCGCATCGAAGGCTCCCTCAATTATTTGGCTAGAGATCAGCTGGTCCTTGGTGATGGCTGCCACAAAGCTCATCGAAAATTGCTATCTCTTAGTGGATTCCTTGGTAATTGAGAAATTTCGAGCCAAGACCCCGTAAGACCCCAACCGCTGGTTGACTTGCTGCTTCGCGACTGCGATGGGAGTATAAGTGAATGATGGTAAGGCCTCAATTGCATCGACTACAGCTTGGGTTGCTTGATTACTCCCCTTAATGGACTTAGGAAACTTAGAATCATCTATAAAAGTGTCAAAATCCATAGAATTTGCTTACCTTCCTGTCGATTCTCTGTGATTTCGCTGCTGCTTTGAGGCCTGCTGGACAGCTGCAAGCGTCGGGGAGTGATGCATGCCATGTTTCCATTGCCATTCGCGCTCAATACCTCACTGCCCTTGCGTTGAGTTGATTATAGTCTGAGACTGGCCAGGTTCTGGACCAATGGAGTGAGAACAGAAGCAGATTTGAGAGGGGTTTATGGTTAGCTGCTTGATTTCTTAGAGGAGCTCTATATTCTGATCGCGCTGAAGCGCTTCTGCAGGGATGTCTATTGAGCACTGCCCTCTGAGGCTTCTAGGATAGGTGACAGCTGAGTATACTTGTATTTGTCGCTGCATTTGACAGGGTGGCAGCAATGCTTTACTCCTTGACATCAAAGATATGCTGTCTCTAGGCGGAAGATTTCCTCCGTAACTATGGAAAGATCGATTTCGAGTTTGGCCTTTAAATTTTTTATGGAACAATTCCAGATCCAGCCACTAGTCTTTCAGTATTGCCAATTTGGTCTTCTTAACCTACTATAGAACCCTTACCATCAGATTTGACATCTCTCGAGCTGCTGATGACGCTGTATTCAAATAGTTAAGCAAAAGCAGCAATACTTACCTCGAGGTTCCCAGAATTGCTTGGGGTCTCAGAATTTCAGCTTTCAGGTCATTTTCATCTTGAATTGAAATTTGGTCTTTCAAAAATGGGGTGTTCGGGGTCTTCATTTTATCATACTTTCTGGCCCCATTGATTATAGATGTGTTCGATTCGATGTTAGAGTTGCCAACCAGCATCTCGCCATACTGGATGACATCGTCGGTGACGAGAACCTCAGTCTTACCAACAGCAGGGGCCAGAGAGGAGTCAACTTATTGGTTTTCCTTGTGAAGGGCAGCTGAATTGAAACTCCATTGCTTTGTAGGCATGTAATCGCTCCTGAAATTGGATTCATCCACTGATATGATCACTGCATCCTCCAAGAATAGCTGCGCGAGCAGTCTTGACACCCAAAGCCTCTTCTAGTTGAAGGATGAGTCTCTATACTTCGCATTGGCGTTCTGGGCTTTGCCAAATCGTAAATGAAAACTTTCCTTGAGTACCTTTAACAGCGTAGCAACGCTGGGCACTGTTAGGTTCTTATATTCTTAGTCCTTACACTGCAATTCAAGCAAGTTATGATGCAGGCGCCAGCCAGTGATCTTGTAGATGCCTTGCTGTTCAAGTATAGTAGCAATCGCCTTCAGCAACAGCGGGTTGCTCCGCGTATTCTTCCTCCCATTCTTGAGCTTTTGTTTTAAATTCAGCACTCTGTGCTCCACCTCATACTTAAACTTCTCGATTGCTTTGTATACAAATCGTCGATCCACACCCATCTCAAGTGCTATATCCTTGGGTTTCATGCCCTATACCTTGTATTGTTAAACCACTTAGATTTTCTTTAGCGCCAGCTTCGCATCTCGGCGTTTCAGGTAAGGATTCTTAAAGGATCCATTCATTGGTTAATGGTTTGAGTACTCACGATTTGATAAATCGAAAACCCCACCCTGCTCTTTCATGAAGTCTTGCAGGCCTGCCACAGCTCATCGCTCTACTTGATCTGCAGGTTCTTTTGCAGTACATTAGAGTTTCTCTAGCCTGTATACTGCTATGGCTTTCTAATAATTTGAAGGAACTGTTAGAGTCCATAACAAAGCTAGTCATCAGTTGCCAAACTTGAAATATCGACTAACAATGATACTGCTCACTCAACATTCTCCATTGGCAGTCTAATGATCTGTCCACCCAGAATGCCCATCGTTGATGATGGCACCTACCCGCTGTTAAGGAGAGTGCCTGAGGTGTAAGTGAGCTTCAATGGTTTAGGAATTGAGGGGAAGTTGGTAACTAGCATGACCGATGTCCACTTGAGTATAGACTTCTGCTATGGCTTCAGCGCACTCTGCTTGATTTCCTCTAACTCTTGATTGATGAGAAATCCAATGTTCAGAATCGACTGCGATTAAAAACTGTAATGAGAGTGAGAATCAATAGACTGTTCATCACTTCTAATATACTACGACAGCGATTCTTTGTAAAAAGGGGTTTCGAGGTTTTGAAATAAATTAAAATAGAAATATAAATACAAGTATGCAATATTAAAATCAGCATTGTATAGTAATGACTGCTGTTGATAGAGGTATGAATTATATGTGATTAATTATTTAACATGCTGAATTTAAACTTCATTAAAACTAATTCACCTAAACTCACTCTGATTCGTAAATCCACTCCTCTTTATCACCCCTTACAATCAAATAGGCTGTTGCGTGCTCGAAGCAGTGAGATCCTGTCACTGTTCCTATGTTGAGGGCTTTCTTCATTCTTGCCAATCTGAGCTACAGGTTGGGTGGTAGCAAATTCTAAGGTTGATTCTTGCTCTGGCTAGTTCTCCTCGATACTTGACTCTTTAGATGCTGTATAGTACCCTTATGGATTTTAGTATTGGGATGAAGGAGGTGGCATATCAACTTCTCATATCTCTTCGCAATAGATAGTAGTTCCTCACCCTTGCTAGTCCTGATGTGATAGGCTCTAAGGGACTTGTTTTCATTAAGCCAATGCTTGAGATAGGTGATGAGGCATTAATGCTGGAACGATGTGGATTTGTAAGAGAAACTCATGAAATGATTGACGAGCCTTTGAAACACCATTGCCATGTACCATCCTTGCTCAAACAAACTCTTGGCATTCTGAATTTACTTTGATGATGGTTGGTAAGGTAGTTAGCCCTTGAGGGGTCTCTCTTTATAGGTGCCAGGCCTCCAGCTGATATGTGTTTTTGAATGAATGAAATTAAACTTGGAGCAGCCTAAGAAATCAAAGATATCGATGTCAATTTTCTGATTGGTCCTTAAATTTTCAAGAGCCTCTGCACAGTTTGGATTGGTTTCGTCAAGATAGGCAGCGAATGTATTGTTGACACACCTAACCATTGCTGTTGAGGTAAGACTCAAAGATAGAACGTTTGGTCTCTTGCATCAGCCCAATAACTTTGGTGTTCACGAATTCTATCGTAAATTAGAATAGAGATATATATCTTACTTAGGGACTGTTCCTTGATTCTAGTATTTAATATATTAAGCATGGCTTGAGAGTACACCAAAGATTTCAACTAATATATTTGTTCTGGATAAAGCTTTATGTCAAGTGTAAGGTATTCGAAATACACACCTTCAAGAATCTCACCTCTGGCGAGCAGCTGGTGTTGCATTGAAACCTAAATTATATAATATCGAATATAATTACTGGCTTTGCTGGAATGGGAACATTCTACAATGGTTTGAGCGTGCTAAGAATTTTCCAGTGAGGCTTCACCTTAAGTTGCAGCTGCTTAAACTCCCATGCCATCTCTGGGAAGTTAAAGAAATCACTCTTATCAGGCGCTTGAGTCTATGGCACTATTTTAGCTGATATCACGCTTTAGATTTTCATTTCTATTGGTGTCTATACCTCCAAGATTTACAAAGGCTCTTGATTTTGAGTGTGATCTTGAGCGAATGCCTGTTCTAGCTTCTATTCTTCAAGCTCAAGATTTACAGCATGTTGAGTAGCAATGTGCTTCTTAAGGGTTCTCTTTAGTAGAACTTTTCCACATATTCCACACTGTACTTGTTAAGATTGGCTCCCAGCGTTGATATACCTGGCATTGGAATTAAATTACATATTCTTACTTTTATGATACTGCACTCTGCCTTCCAACCTTCTACTTGCTCTGGACGTAAGGAATCATATAATAATTTAACTTTAAATTATATAAATTAGGGACATACATTAATAATTGCTTGCATACTTGCATTCCAGTATTCCTATAGTTAATATTGTCAAAAGTGGGAAATTTGTATAAATATAAAGGTGTCTGCTAAGGTAAGAGTAGTGTTAGTGTTGACTTTAGCTATACTTTACATGCTTTTATAGATTTATAGATGGCATTAAAGTCAACTGGTGCAAATGCTTAGGCACCCATTGATGCAGAGGTGATGAACACGATTAGAATGAAAATTTCAACAAGTTAGGGGCATAATTAGTTTAGTATAAGTTTGATTTTGATTTAATTATAAAATTATAACTATAACATTAAAAACTTATTATATTTTACTCTTTTTATAAATCCTCCTGCTCCAACACCTCCCCTCACTCTCTAATTTAGCTTATTTTAACGTTTACGAGTATCCTCGATACTTAAACATCAAAATTGCTGGAGCAATCGAAATATTTCAAGATTTTAGAGTGATAAATTTTGTATAGTAAAAATTCTATAAACCAACCATCAGATCGGTAGGTTGAGACCCCTAATTTCTGATCTGGCCTTAACACCTAACGACCCCTCCTCATTTCACTCGGATGCATCTTGGAGTTCGACTCGACCTCACAGATCACTCCCAAATATATTTCTAAAAATCAGGAAGATGGTTTGCAACATACTAATACCATTTACCTAAGAAAAAATGGTCGGAACCGCGGATTTAGAGGGGTGGTTATTATAATATTATCGGCTATAACAAAAACTACTAGTAATACTCCTTACAGATTATAGAGTATGACTTATATATGATTTTACAAAAATTATTTTCCAATCTCCTCCCCATCCCACCATCCCAACCCAAACATCGCTAATACACTCTAGATCGACGAGATAGAAGGAAAGAAGCCGATTGGTGGTGGGAGTGGCCATATCCCATCATGAAATGTCAGGGCGGTCCTAACGGCCATTTTGGCCTTTAAATTTTCAAAAAAGTGCCTCCTCCTTACCCCTTGAGTCAAGCCCAGCTCACGCCCATGTGATATCAATGGTGGCTAATTGGTCATAAGCATTGATAATAGTGTTTATTACTAATAACATGCAGTTTTAGGGAAGATCGAGCAATAGGGGAGGTGGCAGGCTTCAAATACCAGGCAATAGGGTCTTATTTGGACTTATTTGGCCTTAAGACCTAGAATACGGAACTTTTCCGGAACAGCACTTTGGCTTGGCTAACTTTATGACCCCTCCACCAGAATTTCAAAAATTTCGTTAGGATAACTAGGTATTGGTGCTGTTGATAAGAAAATAACATTAAGATATGGTAGAGATGATAGGTTATGTTTAGATGGCAGTAGACCAGCCCAAAAGTCAGGCTTTGGCTTAGAATTTAAGGTTAAAGTGAAGAATATTACTTTAATTTTTATTCCTTCTTTAATATATTGGTACATTCCCAGCGCAATAAAGACCATAATTTGCGAATCTG
Organism: Oxytricha trifallax; assembly: GCA_000711775.1. Lineage (NCBI taxonomy): Eukaryota > Ciliophora > Spirotrichea > Sporadotrichida > Oxytrichidae > Oxytricha > Oxytricha trifallax. The sequence continues at coordinate 21,147 of ARYC01018883.1, forward strand.
GTTAGAGGACCCTCAATAGTGAAATAGGTGCTGTACGGTGCCAAAGTCATTGGCACATACCATCACAAAGCCAGAAATCAATAAAAATTTTTTTTTTGATTTTTTTTAGACAGTTAAATTTTTTGTTTTATAGAGATCTTTGAAACATTTTATTTTAATTTTTTGACTAACTACGCAAAATTATGTGTTTAAATAAATTCTATTATAAATTAAAGATAAGGACAATAGTTAATTGGAGTATGAGGGAAGAAAGCTATAGAATCATGCCAAATGATCGATTAATGTTTAACTCGATTAGCAATAACTTAGTGAAGATGATAATATAATAGAAGGAATTAAATCAACTTAAAGAATAGAAGTGAGATATTTAGGTAAAGGTAAGCTTAGAGACAGTAACAATTAAGATGTGAAAGCTAATCAATTATCCACTGCATACTTGAATTACTAGTTTATTGTTTTCAATCACGCAATAATTTTTCTTGTTTCTAAATTTACAAAAATTTGAATATTTGATTAATTCAGATTCTAAACAATTTTATTAAATAATTTATTATAATTTTAATTTTTATATATAGGTATCTGAAAGTGCATGAAAATCAGATGGATTTCTACGTACATGACTGGACTTAGTCAAGTCTTCAAAGATTGGTAAGCTTATTATTTCTTAAAAACAGCTAAGACTTAGAGATTGCCACAATTTAGAGATCATGCTTTTTTCTTAAACACAGGTAAGTCAAGTAGTAACATCACATTTTCTTGTCATTAATACTATTACCCTGAATTACTAGATTAAATGAAAGCAGCTAAATTAAACTAATGGAATAATAAATGGAATGACATTTTTGATTTTACACCAAATAAAGAATTTTTAAAGGTAAGATTAATATAATTATTAACAATAATTTTAGATATTTAAGATGATGATTTCGAAATGATCAGTAAAGATTTCAATTTAAACTCGTAATATATCATACACTTTACTTATGGGAACATATTCAAATAAAACTAAGGTAAGTAATGTTCCATTCTTTTATTTAAATTTTATTATCTTGTTAATTAATTTTATAGTTTCAAGGTTGGAGAGAGAGGTGGGGTGGAACTCCCCACAAAGAGATAATACTTTAAGAATAATTATAATTACGCGCTTCGGCACCTCAATACTTACGCGCTTCGGCATCCTCAACACTTACGCGCTTCGGCATTTACAATTTTGTCTAGTTTGAATTACGATTTAGGTGGCCACCATAGGTTTAGGGTTGTCTGTGCCTCTCTCTTTTGTCTTGTATTTTTATCTTTCTCACCTCGGCTGGTCTGAGCTCAGTTTATCTGGGCGAGGATTGGCTTTCTAACTTGGATTATTCAATTTATACTTCATTATTAACTCAAAAGCTTATCGTCCATTTTTCGAAAAAATATATATTTAAGTGATTAGGAATGGATTAATTGAAGTATGTAGAAAGTAATTTAGAATGCTTGAGTTTCCCAAATGCAGATTATGAAATTAGAGATAAATATCTTAAGCCTGAAGAATATAAATTTTGTTGGATTTACTTAATTTCTCAAAAATCTTTGATTTTAATCATGATATTGATTATTAAAAAGTATAAAATTCGGGTGACTTTAGAAATAACCTCCTTAGTTTAGTGTTT
>ARYC01018885.1:0-11882 GCA_000711775.1 Oxytricha trifallax
ATTTAGAGAGGTTTAATGGGAACAGAGTAGAGACATTAGTTTTTTATTTCTAAAATTTTGAGATAATTTATATATTATTTCATCCATTTTATAAATTAAAATGCACCTAAATGTGTTTTGGTGAGTTAGGTGGTGCTCCTAAATATGTTCTCGTAAATTTAGGAGGGGAAGTTTTAAAATTTAATTTTTTTAATGCACCACCTAATACGGTTTTGAACTTTAATTTAACCTCCTAAACCCCAAAACCCCAAAACCCCTTGATTGTCACGAGTTCATTTTTTATTAAAGTAAAAGAGTAAGTTATATTATATAAGTAATAAAGTAAGTTTGAGAATCACTGAATAAATTACTCTTGTATTGAGTAAATTTTCTTGGTAATTTTATCATATAAAAAGTTCTTACCTTCAATAATTATGAATCTAACTTGATCGTTTCTCTAGTTGAATCTCTAAACAGTTTGAATAACTTCCTAGTCTAATCCAGGATTATTAAGAGGGCTTTAACTTGCTTGAATTTTATCTTAATTTTGATCTAATTAATTGTTTTAAGTTTGTTACTGGGTGTTTTTTTCATTCTTATTTTTTAATTCATTTTCTCCAAAATAGTAACTCTCGCACCTACTTGTTTAATATTGTTATTTATTATTTATAAGCTATCTTTTTCAGAAGTTTAGAAGTAAGCTATATTCTTGTTGACGTGATCAACAACGGTTTTAATGTTTTATCACAGCTGCTTATTTGTTTGATTTGGGACTCTTTGATGGCTGTAATTTACTCTTAAAAATTCAATTATCTCTCTTAAAGTTAATTTATCTTGACTTAAGCTTCATCAACCTTTTTGTTTATCATTAAATTTTACTCATAAGCTTTTTTTACATGAATTGCGAGAGATTCTTATGAAGCTATGCCAAGAGTAGGTGCTGCTTTTTTTATATCGGTAACTAAAATCTTAAAAGCATCTTAAATCTCTTCTATTCCTTCTCTTACTTATTGTTAGATTTAATTGGATTCATTACTTTTAAGAGTTTTTTCTAGCTCTTCAACTCTCTCAATAGTTAATGACACATTTTGATTGAGTTTCTCGTATATTTTAGTTTCTAAAAACTCAGGGACTTATACTAACAATCTATCGTACATATCAGACATAGCATTTATTGTCATTTGTTTATAATTTTTTGCTAATTATTTCTTCAACCTTATCCAAATTAAGATAAGTTCCGTCTGAAAATGATTAAGAATCTTCAGTTTCAGTTAAATTCTAATTAGAGCTTAATGATTCAAAAACTGGCTATGTTTATTTATTGGCTAATACCTCCTACTCGGATGTGCTAGAGTTTTCATCACCTTATATTTAGCCTAGAACCGGGTTTTCTTTTTAATTATTTTTCTTTGATTGATTTCCATTTAATTTTATTTAGTCGTCCTTTTTTCCTGGGGTAGTGAATTTACTATCACTTTTTCAATTATTTAAGGTTGCAATCAACCAATTCTTATGAGTATTTATCGGGCTTACACCAAACTTTTTTTGCAATTCTATTTTAACATCTTTGAAAGTCTTATTCCCCATTATCTTTTGCTTCTTGATGTACTCTAGAATTTTGTTTTTAGTCTCTTCTTTTTTCAATTCATCCAGCTAATTTTCATTAAAAAATTCAGCTGTATAATTTGAAGGTTCAGAGGATTCCTCCATCTACTTTTGCTTTTATTAGCCTTTTGACTTATTTATAGTCGATTGCTTACTCATTAGGTTCATTATTTTTTTAAATTATTTCCCCTCTTTTATAGTCCCAAAATATACTAATCTTAGTAGCTCCAAAATTAGTAGTAAAAGCTTCTTGAAGTATTCTTATTTGCCCTAAATAGTCTTCATTAATAAAATCAGGATTCTTTTAATGATTCATTAATTTTTTGTGGTTTTTAAACTTTAAATTCTTGTTAATTTATCAGATTTTAAGTTTTTCAAAAATTCTATCAAAATGTACCAAAGTCTATTAAAGTCTCATAAACTCTACTAAACTCTACCAAAGTATACTAAACTCTACCAAAGTCTACTATACCATATTTTTAAATATCGGGATTTTTTTGTGTAAATTAGTAAAATAAATTTTCATTCATCACTTTTGAGTATTCTTTCAAATAATGGTTGGATAGTTTACATTTTCTCAAAGCTGTCTTTTTTTAAAAAAATACTTTTGGACTCTTATTACAAGAATTGAAAAATTTTATAACCCAATTTATTCAGAAAAAGTAATTAGTATAACGAAAAACATGTCCTTTTTTTACAATTTTAAATTTTTTTTGACATAGTTTATATAAGGTGATGAATTAATATTATCCAAGTGCATAAGGCAAAGGATTTAAAAGAAAGTCAAAAAGATGTGTTTATTTATGAGATTATTTAATTTTAATTTTATTTAAAAGTTAAAGAGGATTTAAGACTAAATTAAAAATTTTAAATCATCAAATTAATTGATTTAGCTCAAAGAGTTAAATCGTTTAAATTCAGCAGTTATTATTCTATTAAATAGGTCCCATAATTTAAGGACAGCCTTAGTCATCAAGAAGTCCATCATTCTGAAGTTAATGAACTAACTGTTTGTAATTCATTAAATCATCAATTTGCTCTCTCATTCCCTGAAATTCTTGTCTCATTCTTTCATTATTTTCAAGATACCTTTGTTTGCTCTGTCTGGGTTATTGATTGTTATCTTTCATCTCCTCATTAACATTGGGTCTTTATCTTCTCTTCGCTGATTACTTCAGTAAATAAGCTGATCTTCCTTTTTGAACTAAAAAGATTTTATAAAATGTTTAATTTTACCACTGTAGTTAATAGAGTTATTTAAAGCCGAAACAATTTCTGGCTTCATATGTACGATCAAATTGTTTGACTGGTCAAGCCTTTATCTTCTCATAATTTTTGCTTACTAAACCATGCTATTTATGCCTTCTTAGTCCAGTGATAGCAATATGTCGACAATCCATTTTTTATCCAAATGGAGCCAATCGCATTGATCTGGCAAGTAATTTAAAAGTGAAGGCTTAGTTTAGGCATACTCTAGAAAATCATCTGAAACAAAACCCTATATTTAAGGCACAGCAGCAACTATAACATCTGTTCTTTTCAAATAATATAAAGTCATTATTTAGTAAATATTACCTCCTTGTTTCCATTTATGATACTTCTAAAAAAATAGACATTAGTACAATTCACTTTTGGCAAATACGCCCCACACTCTTAAGTTAAGAAATTATAAAGTTCCTTTTTACTCCCAATTTTTTCCCTAAATTAGTTTATATTTATTTCTTATAGCCTCTATTCCATTAACTCAAACTGTCTGTGTTTAATTTAGGACCACAAATTTATTTTAAGTTTTTATTTAATTATAAATAGGCCTAAAATATTAATTTTATCAGAATAATAAATAGGGAGCTTAAATAACTTTACACTTAAAGAAATTCCTTAAGGAATAATAACTTGCCAAGAAACTTAATTTATATAAAACAAAAATGGAAAACATCCAGAGAAGAGATGATTACAGATAAACAGACATTAGAAAGTTTTTTAACTAAGACTTTAACGATAGATAAGTATCAAGATCTAGTAGTAGCTTATCAAATGAAAATAACTCCTAGAAATCAAACTAAAATTAAGATGATTGGAAAAGCAAAGCCACATCGGTAATTTATGTATAAAACTTTTAGAGGGAAGATCTCGAACTAAAATAAATAACAAATTTAGATCTAGAGTATAAGGAAAATTAATTAGTAGAAAAAATTGAAGGAATACTCAATAATAGTGTGATTAGTGACCCCAGAAAAATTGCTAAATAAATTGAATCAATTGAAAATTTTTAGAGTAGTATAAGTAAAGAAGAGTATTAAGATTACTTTACAAAAGCCCTATAAGCTCACCTCAATCATCAGTTAAAAGTAAGAAGAGTTATTGTCAGTTCAGATGAAATTATAAATGCAGTTAATGAAAGTGTATAGCAACTTTACAATCTTCATGTATAAAGTTAAGTAAAAAGTGTAGTAATAGAAACACATGAAATTTATAACTATGGTTCCTAAGAATTAAGATCAATAGGACCAGATTTATAAAAATAAGCAAAAAAGAATCAGGAAACTCTTGCCTCAAGAATTAAGCGATTGTATTTTTACGAAAATTGCTCAAAACTTACCCTTTTAAAAAGATTCAATCTAAGTCGCACTTAATTAGACAATGCTCTTAATGATTTGATAGTTTAGTAGGATTTAAAAAATTTGAAACTTTCATGAGAAAAAAAGCTAAAACCTTGAGCATGTAAAACAATTTATCTTGAGACAACATTAAGAAGGCATACCATTTTAGTCAACTTAGAAAATTTGTAAAAGCATCAATGAGAATCTGAGTATCAATATCAGTAAAAATAAACTGCAAAGGCTCATGAAAAAAAAGATGAAAATAAGTTATAAGAAAGTTTACAAAATAGATTAAAGAACGAATAACAAAGAATGTATAATAGCTCGGCACTTTGCAGCAAGAGATTTTATAACTTAATCAAACTTATAGAAAACTATCATAAATATTGATGAAAGTAGCATCTAGTTGTCTAATGATATCAAGAAAAGTTGGAGTTTCAAAGGACTTAAGAACTATTCTGAAGTTTCTTAACGCCTCTATTAAGTTAATGTTATAGCAGTAATATCTAATAAGGGATAAGTGTTTTTTTAAATGACTAAAGGCTACAATCACAGTAAAACTTTCTACAATTTTCTTTTGGACTTAATTGTTATACTTGACAAGTAAGAAAAACACTGGAGAGTCGATACTATATTCCTTCTAGACAATGCTACATACCACCGCAGCTAATTTATTTTTAAAAAAATTCAGGTTACTCTAAATAAGTATTTATTACCTAGGACCTTATCATTTTGAAATGGCCCCAGTTGAAAAGCTTTTTTCTTTTATCAAGAAATCAATAAATCTTTTGGAGCGATAAAATGGTATGGATTAAGCTATTTAGTCTATAGCAGAATAAATTACAAGCCTAAATTTTAGTTAGATTAGTGATTCATTCGATGAAGCACTTAAAATTTCTCTAAAATATTTATTAATGAAAAAAGTCTGAATTTCACTTCAAACAAGTAACAAATACAAATTACAGCTATTTCTAATGCAAAAAAAGTAAGTGAATATCCCCCCATTTTCATCCCCTTCCCCCCTAATTATATATATATTATAATAAAATGTCCTGTCAGGACATTTACAGGACAATTCTAAAAAACTTCAAAAATCAAACAAAACTTTATTTTCTTTCTAGTATATAAATGTTCATCAATTTATACAAAAAATTAACTACGATCTAGAGATTTAATTAAAGTTTTGTTATTTTGAATCTAATTTAAATCAATTGTATAGTAATTAACTTATATAAAAAAAAATATAGTTTTTATTTTAATTTTCAAAAAATTTAACTTCAATTAATTTTAATTTATAGAATTTACTGAGTTTAAATAAACATAAAGAAGAATTTCAGATGACTCAACCAATTAATTTATATTTTTTTAATTTATTAAGTTTTAATTAATTAAGTTTGATTTTCAAACAATTCTCCCATACTTCAAATTTCTCAACTATTTATCTTAAATTTGATTCCCTAGACAAATGTGATTTCTCCTAATATTGTTGGTCCTTGCAAAGGCCTCTATAATTCTTGCATTTGGAATCAGCTGGTGGATTATTTCATAAAGCTCATCTGGCTTTTGTGAGGCTATTCTACTTGGAGCTCTTATTATATCTTGTATTGTATGAAGATTCAGCGGATAAAAAACTTGTCCTTTTCTCCCAATCAAGCAAATTTCAAACTGATGATCCAAGTAGTAGCCAGGTCCTCCCTCAAAATTCCCATTTTCATCATTTTTTCCCAAATTATCATGTCAATGTACGAGTATTTGTGTTTTTTGAAAAATTCAAGCCCAAATGTTAATTACTTTTTTGTTACCCAGAAAAATAAGTACCCAAATTCCTAAATTTTTTCGATTTAAAAGTTCATTAAATCATTCTTTGTTTAAATATCATACTTGAAATCTATCATTGTATCAGGGAACGGCATATCTGAAATGACTACACTGGCAAGTTCTCCACACAATTCCTTATTGAACCAATCCATTTCTTCAGCATCGAGGAGATCTAAATTATAGGCTGCGTATTTAATGTTATTATCACTAATTAGTTCATTTGTTTCGGTAAGCATTTTAATTTTGGTTTGAGATGATTTTTTTTTTCCTAATTTGATATTTTGCTGTTTAAGTATTCTATTTTCTGTTTCAAGTACAGTAATTCTTTCCAACAACTCCCTGATTTCTTCATTCTTTTACTCTTTGAAATTATTGAACTCTAAATTTTTTAAAGTAACTATTAATCCAACTATTCTTTCTTTTATTTAATTTGGGATAAGCCATACATTCCTTTGTGCTTTCTTTATCTGTGCTTTTCCTTGGCATCATAAGATACTTGCGGTTTCTTGAAAACTCCACATTCGAATTCTACAAATTTTTGCTTTTTTTTAAATTTGATTTTCATTGAGTTTGTCCAAAATGTTTTTGTATTTTTTGTAATATTTTATTTTCTTTAAATCCTACGTCCAAATATTGAAAGTTTTACATAAAATTTTCAAATATCATGCTGTTATAAATTAAAGCAGAATCAATCATTTTTAATTTAATTAAGTTTTAAATAAATTAGGAGCACCACCTAATTAAATTAATTATTATTAGGAGCAATTTAATGGAGAAAGCTTGATAAAAATGGAAGTCAAACTTTGAAACTTGGAGAAAGTTCCTCCATCTTTATCTATTTATCTGATTCAGGTTGACCTCCAAGTGGATCTCCCTATTTAGTAGTAAAATTTTAGTAAGTTTAGAATGGATATCCATAATTTTAAATTTCATAAACATTTATAGAAACTGGAAGCAAGATGGAGTCTATGAATGATGCAATGAAGAGAATTTAATCTCAAGATTTAATAGGAAAATTCAGAAGTAAAGAAGATCTTTACAGATACTTGGTATAGCAAGGTAAGTTTTCACTTATAACTAACTTATTAACCATAGTTGGATTGTTCTTGCCAACACAGGAGGGAACAAAAATATCATTCTTAAAAGCATTGTTAAATGAAGAGAAAAAAGCTTTTAAGTCTAATGAAATCAGAATGATAGAGATACCTAACTACCCTGAAATATCAGTGACAAACCTATATGACGATGCTATGAGTGATCCGGACGTAGCTCTCTACCTTCCATCAAAGCTACAGCTCTCTAATAAGTTGCCAGAGAGAAACTTCTTCTTTGGTGTTCTTGCAACTCTAAAACCTGAGTACTTAAATGAAGTTATTTAAGAAGCTCAAAAGAAACGATACAGCATCTCTCCTGAAGAAAAAGAGAAGCAAGGTATTAAAATAAGTGATACCTGGCTGTAGGAACTTCAAAAGCATCCTTTCATCTCAAGTAAGCTTAGTCTTCTAACTTTATAGAAAAACCTGGCACTGCTATATACTTGATGAAAGAGCGCAGCAAATTAAACAGAGAGAGAAAGTCTCAAGTAAAACATGATTGAGTAAGAGGCTCTTCAAAGATTTATAAAAACCAGAAGAGATGAACATAGATGCAGGAGCTGGCACTAAGAGAAGAAACATAGGCCCAAGCAAGCCTCTTAAGAGGAAGAAAAGAAAGAGAAGCCAAATCCTTTTGCGGGAAAATTTAATATGTGAACTTATTCATTCATTTAAATCTAAAACTTATTTATATACACAAAATCTCCCTTCTCTTGCGCATACTTTAGCTTATCATCGCTGACTCTCTTAGCAGCACTCTTAATAAAATCTACTGTATCTATCTTTAAGTAGTGCATCAAGTGATAGAGTAGCAATTTCTTATAATGACCTTTCAATAACCCCCAATATAATTCAATACCATTGAACTGAGGACTGTAGGGAACATTAAATACAGGTGTTATGTTTAGCCTTTCATATTCCTTCCTTGTGTCTTTAGTTTTATGGACAGATAAGTTATCTACAAACAGAATAATCTCTTAGTCGGCGTACTTATCTCTGAGTTAATATAAGAACTTTATGTATTATTCGGTCTTTATTGAGCGCGAGGATGGATAACATAAGTCTCGAGGCCATTATCTTCGCTTATTCCACCAAGAATTGCATGAGTTTAAACCTTAACCTTTTAATCATATAATTCAATGTAGCTATATCTTTTATACCAAGACCTTGATATGAAGGTATTAAACGTGAATACTGCCTCATCAGCGTGTATGAACTTAATATTGTTAGTAATAGCCCTCTGCATTTAATCGAATATATAATTTAAATTATCCTTATAAAATGGAACATTAAAGTCAATCACTCTCTTAATGCGATTGACTGTCTTGTAAGATATTCCGTTCTTTTTATATATGTTAGCTATCGATTATTCAGATATGTGAAGCTCAGGAAATTGGCGATGAAACATCACAGCCCTTTAGGCTAGAGAAAAATGAGCCCAGTATTTAAGAGTCTTTATCATTAATAAGATAGTCAATATGATGCTGCTAAAATTTTCGAGGTCTTTTAGGCTTAGAATTAAGCTGCTATTTCTTTAAATTTAATGCTAATAGACAGTGAGACCTCACATTTGCAGGAGATTTATGAAGTAGCCTTGCTATTGATGTATAATTAAGAATAGGTCTGAGTTGATCACCATATTAATCACATCCATAACGCAACTTAAACAATAAATCTATATAATCACTGTCATAAACTGACCCCAAACCTCTCATTTACTCACTTAAAATACTAATATTCAAACATTAAAACCCTACATAAACCTATTAAAACCCTAATAAAGTATGCACTAATAGTCTACTTTTATCAATCAAAAACTCAATCAAACTACTGAAAGGGTTTTGGGGTTTTGATTGTATCCATTATTGAAACCCATCAAGCCATCTGTAATTATTGTACTCCCCTTTACAACATATTATCAAATTATATTTCTAAATTTTCTTTATTTCTGATAATAAAACACTCACACTCGATCATTATTTTATTGAACTACCTAGATGAAGTAACAATATGCTCTAACAATATAATGGATCATAGAAATATTAAATTTGTGAATTTATGTAAGATTTATTAAATTTTAAACTGAAAAGGATTAAATTCAGGAAATTTACCCCCCCCAAATTTTGCTCATAATTAAATAGAATTAATAATTATTGAATTGATTCCACTTCAAATACTCTTACAATCACAACTTCATTGACTAGTTCATCTGCAACTAAAGCTACTTATGCTACCAATGATATCATCCAATTCTGGTTCCCAACTACAGTTTCATTCAATAATGTAAAATAAATTATTAAATTCATTCTCACCATCTACTGATACTACTTTATGTAAAATAAATAAGTGAAATATTTTCATATCAATTATATTTCTTATACAGCTGTAAGTATTTTCATTTTGTCTTATCATATTTTAGAAAACTGTAAGTACTCTTGGAAGCGTTGAAACAACTATCTCTGTTACAACTTGCCAGATCACAGCTAACACTGTTTCCATCAAACTCGGTACTATTTCAACATCGGACAGTAAGCTCGTATATTATAAAACTTCAATAACCCAGCTTCAGTTTGTAAGTATATTTTAATATAAAAAAAATTAATTGTACTGCAGCATTATAAGTCGATGTTGAGCTACATAACTCAGCCGGTACTCTCTTAGTTGAATACATAACTCCAGTCCTCACTGGATTCACTGTGGGAACTAAACCTTTTGTTTCTATTGAGACATATAATGGGGCTAAAAAGCTATATTATTATTGGATAAAAATGTAAATAATTAGTAAATAGTAATTTTTACCTTGATCTGCTTGTTTATTGCGAAAATCAATCATTCCAAAAATTTCATTAATTTGCTCAAACATAATTAATTTACGTCATTTATTTTTAACCTAAATTTATATGTTCTTAACTCCTAATCATAATTTTTGATTTACTACGGGGTTTTATTAAATCCTTTGAAATAATTAAGAATTTTTTTGTTGAAACAATTAATATTAATTATTTATAATTATAACTTTGAGCATAAAAAATAATAATTCTGACAATGGAATAAAAACAAATTTATGTCTATACTCAGAGATAAAAATAGAAATTTTATATATTTAAATTAATATTCTTACATTTTTTATTTTGAAATCTTATCAAAGTTAAAAAGTCTTAAAAATAGTTTTGTCATTAAAACGATAAATTTCTTAGAAATAAGGCAAAGTAAATTAAGAATCACAAAAGATTTGTTTAAATTCTTGAAACCCTTTTTACTTTTCATTATTTGACTTCATGGCTGTGTTTGTAGCTTGATTAATTATCATATAAAATAAAATAATCTTTTAGATATAAATTAGAATTTATAAAATTAAATAAAATACATGTTAACAACATTTAATTTAGAAGCAGTCAACTTCTAAAGCCGAAACGCAATAGTACTTGTTGAATAAAATATTAAAAATTAACTAAACTATTTTTTTGACAGTATTATTTTATAGCATCCCTTGAAATGGAACGAAATAAATCGAATTTGATTTGTGGATTTTCTTATGTTACATTAAGCCAAAGTTTTAATCGATATATTTGTTCTTTTTTATCCAATTGATTGTACAGCCATATGTAAACTCCTTCTAAATTAAATTCCAGATACGATAAAGTACCATTTTTTGCAAATTCAACACTCTTAAATTTACAAATATTTAAGATACTATTTAAATAAAAATAAAATTTGTATATCAATTATTAGATGATATTAAAATTATTTTCTCTTGATCATTACTCTACAGATTTTGTCATTTGAATAAGATTTTTTATTAATGCCTTCTTCGAGGCAAGTAGTGAATATCTATAAAAGCTTAGTTATTTTTAATATATTAAAAAGAACTGTATAAACGTCCTCAAAATTAAACATTTTTCCTTCTTCAATCAAAACCCCAAAACCCCTTAGTGAGGTTTATAAGTGCTTTGATTTGTAGGGTATAGTTGGGGTCTTATTGGGGTTAGTAGTGAAAACGTCAGTTTTATGTGAATTTAATGAATATTTAATGAGTATTAGAGTACTTAATTCAAACAAATTTAATCTGCTTGTCTTTGTTGTATCTCTTGAACTTTACTCTCTATAGTGGCTCAAGTATGTCATCTAAGGATTATCTAGGATATGAAGGAGCTCTCACGATTATCATCTCTACTATGCTTTTCATTTCTTCGCAGACATCTTCTTACTTTATATGCTTCTAAGCTAAGCTAATTGATTGTTTTTCATGCTTTGTACCAAAGTAAGACATGCTTTCCATGTCACTTTCTAAAATTATTGCTGCTACTGCCCAAACATCCCATTAAACAGAACCATTAGTCCACTTCTCTCTTATTGGGAAGTAACCTGGAGTACCAAGTACCTGTGCTAAAGTGACAATCTCCTATCTTAAAGCTCTATTGAAATTGATAACCACTACTTCTAAAGGGCAAAGATTTAGCATAAAGTTTTCAGGCTTAAAATCTCTATGAACATATCCAAGTTCATGCAACTCCTTAACACCCTGAATCATATCTGAGAGTATATCGTTTAAATCGTCAGGGTATCTATTGTGATATAGGTAGTCTCTCAGAGTCATCTCAAATTTCTTTAGCCTTAATGCGATGAAACCATAACTTAAAATGACACCATTTAGCTTAAGCAAATTCTTGCAGTCTTTTCTTTAGGCCTCTCTAAGTACCATTTATTAATTTGCAAACTCGTTCTAATACTGTTGGTTCTTAATAAGATAACTGAATGGATACACCTTGTATGCATACTCATCAAC
>ARYC01018886.1:0-55602 GCA_000711775.1 Oxytricha trifallax
TATAATTCAATTCCATTGAACTGAGGACTGTAGGGAACATTAAATACAGGTGTTGTGTTAAGCCTTTCATATTCTTTCCTTGTGTCTTTAGTTTTATGGACAGATAAGTTATCTACAAACAGAATAATCTCTTAGTCGGCGTACTTATCTCTAAGCTATTGTAGGAACTTAATGTATTATTCGGTCTTTATCCGAGCGAGGATGGATAACATAAGTTTCGAGGCCGTTTTCTTCGCTTATTCCACCAAGTATTGCATGAGTTTAAACCTTAACCTTTTAATCATATACTTCAATGTTGCTGTACCTCTTATACCAAGACCTTGATAATGAAGGTATTAAAAGTGAATACTGCCTCATCAGCGTGTATGAACTTTATATTATGCTCTTAAGCCCTTTGCATTTAATCAAATATATAATTCAAATTATCCTTATAAAATGGAACATTAAAGTCAATCACTCTATTAATGCGATTGAGAATCTTGTAAGATATTCCGTTCTTTTTATATATGTTAGCTATCGATTAAGCAGAAATATGAAGCTCAGGAAATTGGCGATGAAACATCACAGCTCTCTAGGCAAGAGAAAAGTGAGCCCAGTATTTAAGAGTCTTATCATTAATGAGAAAATCAATATGATGCAGCTAAAACTTTAGAGGTCTTTTAGGCTTAGAATTAAGCTGCTAACTCTTTAAATTCAATGCTAATAGACAGTAAGACCTAACAGTAGCAGGAGATTTATGGAGTAGCCTTGCTATAGACGTGTAATTAAGGATAGGCTTGAGTTGATCATTAAATTCATCACATCCATAACGCAACTTAAACAATAAATCTATATACTCACTATCATAAACAGACCCCAAACCTCGCATATACTCACTTAAATTACTAATATTTAAACATTAAACCCCTACATAAACCCTATTAAAACCCTAATAAAGTATGCACTAATAGTCTACTTTTATCAATCAAAAACTCAATCAAACTACTGAAAGGGTTTTGGGGTTTTGATTGAGGAAATTTTTTCGAGAGTTAACTCTCCTATAAAAGGAATGTAATTGAAAGGAACTTTATATTTTCGAACAAGTATCACTATCAAATAGTAAGGAACGCAATTTAAAATATAAAGTAAGATGACTGCTTTAAGACTTAAAAAAGACACATAAATAAAATGCAAAGATAGGTTGCACTATTAAAATTAGAATGATTAAGTTAGAGCTTATTTTAATTAATTATGAGTAAAAATTATATACTAAAAATTTATTGTTTTGAAGGAATAAATTTATCTTCTCTGCTCCATTCCCCTCTTTGCATTCTTCTTAATTTTGATTTACGTTAGAAAATGTCATTTCGTTCTATTTAAATTTTTTTTTGTAACTCTTCTGATTTAGGATGCTTATTTTAATAGTGAAAGGGCTCTTCCTTTTCTTTCTAAATAAAAAAATGAAGGAAATATTACTCTTACTTGAATAGTTGGATTTTTGCAGTTAATTTACATTAACCCACTTCTGAAAAGAATTGAATTTTGCTTTCTCTATATTCAAAATCCTTATTTACTATTAATCATGAACCATCCTTAACAAATATTAATTTCTAAGAATTCCTAAAAACCAAAATATTAATTCCTATCATGCAGATCATCAACATCTCCGTAAATGTTTAAGTACCTTATTAATTCCTCAACAACTTTGACCATGTTCGCTTCAATTTTAACTCGGGAAAAGGGGCATTAGTCCAAATGATTTTATTTGACTTGATTAAAATTTTTATCTTGTAGAAAACATCCTTAATAAATCTCAAAGTGCATTATTAATAGGGAGGCATGAACATATTGCCTATTTTAAGTTAAAACTTTGAAGCTTACATTAGAATTTGAAGTAGCTAAAAATCAGTCAGATTTACTTTTTAATTAAATTTCTTAATTACCTGAATTGAATTTCTGTGTATATTTAGGTTATGTTTTAATTATTTTATGAGCTTTCCATAGGTTTTATAATTAATTACAATTTTAATCTAATAATTTTGTTTTTTATTCACATTTTCTTAACTAATAGCTTTTTTTCTATTGGCTTCAAAATCATATGATTAGCAATTAGTATTTGTTTTAGTTCCCTAAGTATTTTACAAAAGTTGCTTTAGTTAATTATTTTATGATTTTTATTTTTTATTGTATTGAGGCTTAAATTAGATATAGGTGTTTTTATTTATAATCCCCCTATAAAAATAAAGAAATCCAATCAATGTCCAAAGTGAACATATTTGGAGCAAAAGTGTTTGAAATCATAATTCTTGGGGTTTCTGGGTTTTAGAGTTAAAATTGGGTTCTTAAATTTGCATTATTTTATTTGAGAAAAATTGTGTTTTTTAAACTCTGTTTTATTTTAACTATAAAAATACTATTCTTAATGATTAAGTTTGAAATTATAATTAAATTGCGACTGTTAATAATTTTATAAATAAAGTTAATTAATAGTAAATGAAATGTAGAATATAAGGAATTATTTACAGAATGTTATCATTAACAGTATTAACTCTGAAGATGATGACTTATCTTCAATTGTCGAACTTTCAAGTTTTACTATAGAAAATGGTAAGTTTAGAATAGGTAATTTTATTTCCAAGAAACTTTTAATCGATAAAAGGAAACCAAGTTTTAATTAAGGATTAGAATACACCCAGGCAATACCATACTTTATTCTACCTATACATGCACAATTTGCGACAAAGTTTAACTCAAAAATAATATACGAGGAGCTTTTAAACACATTCTAGAAAACAAGGAAAGTTTGCTAAATTTAAATCAAAGGATGAGTACTCTTGCTGAGTCTGTAACAAAAGTTTATTGGTAGAAAGCCAACTGCACTATTAAAAAAGGGACCTTATTGTTCATTCTAAAAATTATCTTCACAATGCAGGGTATAGTGATTCGAAAATAACACAATTTTTTATATATTTAATTTCATTTATAGGTTGCTGAATATTTGTATAATTTGGACCTTAAATAAATGAAAATAATGTAATAGGAAAAATCACATACTAATACCAATGAGGAACTCAAATAAGCGAAACCTAAATTAAAGAACTCAAGTATTGATAATTTACAAAAAAGTAACTCTGAATTAATATATTTAGGTTCTTATTAAAGAAAGGCCCTTCGCAATTCACTAAAGCAAAATTTAATTACATGCAACTATTAAAACTTTGATGAAATAATTAAATAGAAAACTTAATAGAGTCACTATCTAATTAAGTCAATTGAACAGTTGATTTAGATAAGAACTGTTCTCACTTATAACCACATGGCTATAGATTAAATTTTAAACTTAAAAAATGATGCACTTTATTGAGATAGAGTTTAACGAGAAATTACGTAGCTACCCAATTTAAAGAAGTTCAAATATTAATAATTAAACAACATTAACAACATTTATTTTAGCCCTACTTCAATGCTAGTGTGGGTTAAGAGTTATATCTTCTACTTGGGAGATTTCCTGAATTTCTAGCATCGTAGAGTTGTAACATGTAGATGAATAGTTAGTGAGGCTTTAGCAATAGCTAAGCTCCATGAATAGAAAATTTTTCATCTCTATATAAAACCTCAAAACATCAAAGTCAATCTTGATGACAGTTCACCTAATACGATCAGTAATTTTTTGAAAGCTGAGGCATAAGAAACCTAAACACAGAACGAATCAAAGTTATATCCTATATAAATGGGGTTAACTTTCTCGGATTTATAAGTGCAGAGCATTGGAGAGATAACTATTTACTTCTTATGATTATATTGCACCAACTAGCTTGAGAAAAATTATAAGTGATTGTAGACAATACAAAGTCAGTTTCTCAGCTGGTACAAGAGCCTATTGAATCAGTTATTATGCAAAATTTTAATGAAATTTTGTATATATTGAACTCTGATGCCACTAATTAAATTCCAACAGCTAACAAAATCACAAACATTTTATAGAAACATATAATTAAAGGTTATGATATTTATAATTTCCCAAATTTTCTCCAAATTAATTCTTATGGATAGAATGTGAAGTAAATTCTAAGTTTATTACTTTATTTTAACAATTAGTAATTTATTTAAGGAATAAATTAGCATAATTAAATTATTAATAATTACAAACCTTCATTTTAATTCTATTCTAGTTCTGATGGCTTCATTTACCCACGATTTTTCTAAATATTTTCCTTAGTTAAAAACTTTTGTAGGTATTTTCTAAAATAAAACTGATTTAGAGTAGTTGTGAAGGTTTCCCATTTTACTGGCATCTTAGCATCTTACTGTTGAGTAAGATGCCAGAAATTATCTTATGTATTTTAGTTTCTTGAATAAGGTTTTTGTTTTTTGGTTTTAATTAGACTTTCTCTCAATTAAATGTGAAACAAGTAATAGCTTCTATATAACTGAATAGAAAGTTATACTTAATGATCTATCATTTTAGTTTTAAGATAATTTCATGATTGTTACTCTATATTAAAAAATTTGTTGAATTTTCGCTTTTATAAGGAGATTTTTATCTTATTTTTTATAATTCTTTTTTGAGAAGAATCGTTGAGTCCAGACTATGAATATAATTTGATAATTTGTAATTCTAGCTTTAGTTTTAAAAATTATTGTTTTCTTGTTTACTTCAAAAATTATTTAATAATGTTTTAATGATAATATTGAATTAAATAAAAAATCTAAATTAGCATTTTTTAAAGGTAAACTAGATATTTGACATAATTTATATCTATTTTTTTAAAAAAAAATAACTAAGAATATTTTATAATCTTAAAGATCACATCATCCATAAACGCTAAAAGTTAATCTTAACGGACTTGCTAATTTTGTTTCAAAATATTTTATTTGCGGGTCTCACATTTTAAATTTTAATATTTTTATGACAATATTTCTTCATTATATTGCTTTCTAAATACTTAAGTAATTATATTACAAAATAAACTTTAATTTTGAAAATATTTTTAGGAAAATTGATAAAATATTATGAATTTTAAAAGAAAACTTTTCATAATTGAATCCCAACAAAATCTAAATAACAAATGAATAATTATTATATTGTATGTCATTTATTTGAAATTACTTCGGTTAATGACATACTTCAATATGAAATAAAAATAACTTTGAGCACTTGCTTATCGGTTAATGGACACTTATTTTTTTATGTTTCTTTTAAGTGCTGATTACTTGATATTGCTGTAATTTTATGCCAAAATAATTTTTAATGATAGAATATCAAGAATTTGGTGATGCAAAATATTTTCCTAGTTTAAAAATCAATATAAATAGAAATTCTAAAAAATAAATTGAACTAAATTTTATTCCACTAAATATCTTTTGATCAAAAATTTTAAATAATTCATAAAATTATAACTAACTTAAGGAAAAGGAATTATAGCCTTCTCTCTTAAAATCAAATACTTATTCCGAACAAGTTTTTTCCATTGTTCAGTGCTAATCCTTTTTAAATTTAAAATGATTTACAGAGCAAACAATAATAGATTATCTCTAAATATTGATGTTATCATTTTCTTTCATTTATATTACTAATTAAAAAAATTTTTAATATATTTATAAACAGATAAATTTATAACTTAAGCAATAATAAATTTTTTGACATTTAGATTTTTATTCACCATTTTTAATTAATTTAATATTAAAATATCATCTAGTAGAATTAAATAAAAATAAATTAAAGAATATATGTCCAATATATTTAAATTAATTAAAATTTTTTACAATAATCTATTAGATTTTAAATTAAACAAAGTTTTTTTATTTTAGTATTTATTTAAGAACCTTTAATTTTCAAATCCTTTTAGCAAAATTAATTTAAAGATTAATATATGTTTAGTTAGTTCCTTATTTTATTACTATTAAAGGATTAATTTTCCTGATTTAAGGTTTCTATTTCTATTAAATTGATAATTTAACTGTAAGTTCAACAATAAGTGTAACATTCGAGAACTATGGACTAAAAGAAAAGTTGAGTTTTTATCATATAATTTCTTAATTAATACCACTTGTTGGATCTCAGTAAGAATGGCTTTATCAAAATAAATATTTTTTTCATTATTTACTGGTTTGTAACACTTCTAACCCGTCTAATAATCATTTGTCATATTAAGTAATCAGTATTTTCTGAATAGCTAAAGTCAATCTACCTCCTTTTTCGATAAGCACTTATTCCAAGCTGCCTATGGAGATTATGTGGAATTTGCTTTTTATCATAATTGCAGTATTCACCAGGTTTTTCCTTAAATACAATCATTTATACTCAATAAATATGATAAAATTACAATATATGTACTTCTTTTTGTACTTTTCTTAAACTTCTAACATGTCTTTGTGCAGCAACTCTTTGTTTAATAAGAATCATTGATAAGTTTCCATTATTTTCTGTTGATTGAGAAGCCTTCTAATTTATATTTATTTAAGGTCTAATATAAAAAAAAAATATTAGTAATTAAATAAACTTATAGCATTTATAAAGGCCATATTTTCTAAATAAATATTTGTTTAGCTTTTTTAGCTTACTTCTATTACATTTTTTATTTTTAGTAATATAATATTAAAATTTATTTTTATTTCAAACAGTTAAGAGTAAACTTTAGCACAATTAGCAACTCATATGTATCTCTCTAAATCATTAAATTGTGATTAAGAAAAAACTATTATCATTATTTAGTCCATTGAAGAATAAATGTAATTATAAAATGCTTTTCCCAAGCTTTTGTAAGAGATATTAATTAAAAAGTATGCTTATAATGATTAATTAGATTTTTCTTTATTCACTTAATTTTGAATATCTTTCATTAGTGTAACTGAATGTAAAGATTTATACATTTTATTTATGTTATATAATTTAATGATTGTTAATATTATTAAATTAGAAAGTTAATTGCTAGGTGGTACCAACCACTTAGGACTTTCTAATAGAGCTTTCTACTACACTAAGGCCTATCGAGGGCAGATAGGGGGTTGCTGGGCG
This sequence comes from Oxytricha trifallax, assembly GCA_000711775.1. Lineage (NCBI taxonomy): Eukaryota > Ciliophora > Spirotrichea > Sporadotrichida > Oxytrichidae > Oxytricha > Oxytricha trifallax. The sequence goes on from ARYC01018886.1 coordinate 6,998, forward strand.
CAACGCATGAGGGACCAGTCGGCGGGGTTCAATCTGTCAGCGTTCACTCTTCGAGTGAGCTGGATCCTAAGATTTCCCTGCATTAGATGAGTTACCTGGCTTGAGTTCAGTTTCCTAGGTAATAGGGAGCAGGATGAAGGTACGCTCTGCCTTCAAAAGTGAGAAGACGAAAACCATTGAAGCCAACGATAAGGATTTTTCTCCCACACCGGGTTAGGGTACTGAAGCTACCACAGCGAAAGGACAGGGATTACGTTTCCCAGCAGCGGTGGGACCGGTAAGCGTTTTTCTCCAACTTCTGTCTCCTGGTTGAATCTTGCAAGCTCTGTCCGGGTTATAACCAGACATCTTGATTTCGGGAGGAGACTAGGTGATAGCGAGATTGGTTTTTTCGGAGTTTTCTACTTCAGGACTGCCACGTCACGGAATTTGCCACGTCAACTCACTCAGATACGTCTACGTCACGACTAAGATTGATGGTTTGATTTTAGTATTAAACAGTGATATGTTAAATTTATTTGATTTTAAATCATCATATATATGATTGTTAATCGATTTATGATCTAAACCATAAGCATTGGTTTTAAAATATGTGAATTAATTTGTCACTAAATCAATATTTAAAATAATTCTGCATTTTTTGCTTCTTGCCTTATTTTCTGCAACTACCAAATGGGCTTTAAGCAACACCGTTCTTACACTTTAAATCAAACTAGGTCTTTTTTCTAAATCATCAACAACAAGATCATTAAGATTGTCGCAAATCTTGTACTAATCCTTACTTCTATCATATTTGCCACCCTTCAAGCATTTCTTCCCACTAGCTTTACCAGTAATTTTGATTATTTTCTTTTTTTAACCACCTACTACAGGTGCATCGTCTTAGTTATAAATAGGTAAAGCTTTGTTAATTCTTTAAATAAATTTTTCTTAATCATTTCAAATTTTTCTTAATCATTTCATTTTTTAAATGTTTACCCTTTTTGTTGGAGATCTTGGTTTTTTCAAAGTGCTGTCTAATTTATATTTCTTTCTTATACTTCTACTTCCTTATCTTTGATAGATTCTGTTAAATTTTATTAATAAATTGAAGCATCTGAATTCTTGCCATCCTGATCAGTTGCAGATAATTCTGAATCATTTTGTGGTTGTTCCTTATTTTCTGTTAAAATATCTAATTGCTATTAAGTGGTACAACCTCAATTATAATACAAATAAAATGAATATAAATAAATTTAAAAGAGATAAGGGTTAATTAATCATATCAAATGTTTTTTTTATATTTACAAATCTAATCGTGAACAAGTTTTTTTACCCCTACAAGTGACATTAAATACTCCATAAATTATTCATAGTGATAGATAATGAACAGTCCTCACATTATGAAAATTTTTAATAAAATATTGGGAATTGTATATCATATGTATCTCTTTTTAAACATGCTTTAATATTTATTTGGATTAAAACAACAGAGAAATAACTGAGAGAAATACACAGTATTGTAGGAATACTTTTGATTTGGGAAAATAATTAATGATTAATAAATAAATATTTATAATTCGTGGCAGTTAACTTTTTGGAAACCTAGACAATATAGTACTTGTTTGAAAGAGAATTTAAAATTAGCTGGACTTTACTATTGGCGGTACCCCTCTATCGCATCCCTGAAGCGAGTTAACTGGAATTTAATTTTTTGTGATTTGTTTAGTTTATTTTAATGCCAAAATTAAAGTCGAGTTATCTCGCTTCAGGGATGCGATAGAGGGGTACCGCCAATAGTAAAGTCCAGCTAATTTTAAATTCTCTTTCAAACAAGTACCATACTGTCTAGGTTTCAACAAAGTTAACTGCCACGAATTATAAATATTTATTTATTAATCATTAATTATTTTCCCAAATCAAATGTATTCCTACAATAATACTATCCAAACTACAAGTGGGGATTTCAAGAAAATAGGGAAGCTGTTTTTAATTATTAAACTCCAAATAGGCTAATGTTAAGAAATTTTTTTAAATTATTAAGAATAGTTCATGCTTTTAGAGTATTATTTAAAAAATTTAGCTTATTCATAAAAAATTACTTTAAACAATTTTAGAAATTCATTCATTGTTAGTTCTTTGTTTTTCTCTTTAATTAATTGACTTAGCAAAATTGTTAAACCAAAAATTTATGATAAATAATTTTTAGATAATAATTGACAATCACTGTTTTTAACATAAAATTTAATTTACTTTATTTCCGAAAAATAGTTTTAAGTACAATTAGAGTATTACCTAGGTTAGCACTTTATTTTTCTGATATAATTTTTTTAAATAATTTTAGTAATAAATGTTTTTAATATAGTATTAGAAGAATTTTGATAAATATCTCAAAATCCATTATATAATAAATCAGGTTTTCTTATATACCCTTATCCTCACTTAGCACTAAGATGTATCCCCTTCTATATCCCACACCTCATTTACTCATTTCGTTTTTTATAAAAAAATAATTATTCCCACAATCTTAATTAATTCCTTTATTTCGAATATATTATTCATTTCTTACCTGTAAATGAAATAGCTTCTCTTATCATTTACATAGTTTATATGTGTTATGTTGCATAATTTTAATATATCAAAATTACTTATTGTGTAAATTGTATTAAACTTCACCCCTCCCATCTAATATTTTTGCCATTTATTTACATATCTTTATTTTTCCCCAAATTTTTTGATAAATTATTAATAGAAAATTTATTAAAAATATTAGTATTTTAATTATACCAATTATATATCATAAAATTTTTCTAGAACATTTAATATGACTTTGTAAATGAGAAATTGATGATACGTCAAGTAATAAATAAGAATAATATGAATAAAAAGAAATAAAATAACTATTCTTTTAAAAAAAATATTTTACGATTAATATAATAATTATAAATTTTTAATCTTTTAAGATAATAAACTAAAGAATAAAAAAATCTAAAATTAATATTGTAAAAATAAAAGCTAGCTTAGTTTTTAAAATACTTAATGATAGGTTTATCAAACTTAAGTAATATATGGATTAGGATGAAATATTTAAAAAAAATATGGGAAGCGTAACTTAATATTTTATAAGGATCCCCCCCCACAATTCTGGAATTTCCGATCGTTCCAGAATCATTCTGGAATCACCAAAAATTCCAGAATCATGAATGAATTCCAGTCATAATTCTGGAATTCCAGAATTATTCTGGAATCCCTTGTAATAAATTCTTTAATATTATTTTTTTCTAATTCATACTCTTTTTTCATTAATGAAATTTAAAAGATGATTAAAATTTTGGGGGAAGTTTCATACTCAATAAAATTATAAAAAATACTTTTTGAGAACTTTTTTTTACTAAAACTTTTTTATTATTTAGCTTATAAAATTATATAACTACAATCAACAAATTCCCCTCTAATCTAATTGTAATAAATATAATTGTTTTAATAATCAATGAGTCATTATAATTTATATAATAAATTTAGGGCCTTTCTGTATATAAGATTTCTAAGAACTCTTATTCTTGTTAGGCTAGAATCGATCCGTTATATATCTATATAAATATTTCTTATTTTAATGTGAGATGATTCGAAGTTTATTCTATTTTTTAGTTCTTATCTAAACTCAATTTTTTGTTTTTTATAATACTTCAGTATCCCCCTTGATTAACGGATATAAGTTTGATGTTACAATCCAATCATCTGTAATTATCGTACAACTTGTCACTATATGTTATCCAATTATATTTATTAAATTTCCTTCATTTATTAACGCAATTATTATCTTGAAATACTTGAATAACGTAACAATATCCGTTTAATATTTAATCGTTCAAGAAATCTTATACCACCATTAAAATAAAGATTTTTTAATTAAAAGTACAATTCCTACACTGTTTTTAATTACTATTAATGAAAATAAGGTATTGCAATTTAAAAATTGTGAAATCCTAAATATTAAATATAAATTTATTGTAAAACTAAACAACTTCTATGAAGGTGTTTATGATTAAACATTTATACTTCAAGAATTAGTAATCTTAATAGATTTGAACTGAAAAATACTACTATTTAAAGATAGAAATAAAATTTTATAACTATAAATTGACACTCTACCAAACAAATTACTTAATAAATAGTAGATAATATCAGTGAAATAATGTACTTTTAATTTAGCATGTAAAAGCAGATTGTAGGATTGACTGTGGTCTATCTTTGAAAAATTTCTATATTTAACATATAATTAAGAAATAAAAATAGTAGGATGAAGTCAATGATTAATCCGAAGCTTTATTATTTTCATATATTAAGAATTTATTTCATAAAGACTTAAATTTATAAGCTGATTTGAGTATGGGAAATATATGTTCATTTTATATAATAATAATAATAATAATAATAATAATAATAATAATAATAATAATAATAATAATAATATAATAATAATAATAATAATAATAATAATAATAATAATAATAATAATAATAATAATAATAATAATATCTGTAAGTATCATTTTACTATGAAAGTTTAAATTTGTGATAATTGACTAAGTTCTCAGAATTATTCAACATCTTATTTGCACAGAATAATAACAGAATTGTATAAACAAGGTAAAAATATGATAAAAATTATTCGAATTTATGCCATTATAAACTATTTTAAGTTATAGAAAAATAAATCTTCAAAAAGAAATTGAAGGATATCTTAAATAAAATTATTTTTTTTCTCAGGCTATAAAGTGATTTAAAAAAATTTGAAAATTATTAGTCATTTTAAGTATTTTCTTTTAAATAATAGTTATCATGTAATTATAATAAAATTAACTGGAATTCCAGATTCATGATGGAATTCCAGCATGGTGCTGGAATTCTTATTCTGGAATTCCAGAATGATTCTGGAACGATCGGAAATTCCAGAATTGTGGGGGGGATCCTTTTATAATAAGTCAAAAAGAGTAATATAATGAAGAAGAAATAAATGATAATAATTTAACAATTATTATAATAAATTGTTTGGATTTATGAAGATATTAGTATCAATTAAACTATTATTAGAATACTTATTAAAAATATTAAAAATGGAAAGAATGAAAATTTTTTGTCATTCCTTCAATAATTCTCTCAATATATTTCGATTATTATGCATTAATTGAGCTCTTAAGTATCTTTCTGACTTCACCTATACATGTTTACACACTCAAATCAGCAAAATTGCGAAAGATTGATAATATTTATAGATAAAGATATTGGAACTTACAAAATTTATGCGAAGAAATAGTTTTTTTAATATTTTTCATTGAACTTCTAAATCTTTATTAAATTAATTAATCCATTTCCTTTAATAATTCATGAATGATATTGAAAATTTAAGTCTAGATTCTTTTATTAAGATTAAATTTTCCTAAAAAATCTATTTCATTTTTAATATAAATTGTAGCTTAACGATATTATTTAAAATATGAGGTGAAATAAGATATGATTTTAAGAAATATTTCAAAATAAACGTTAAAAATTTAAACAACTGGTTTATTGGAAAACACAAGAAACATTAATTAGGTTTACCTAATTGGCCTCTTTAACAAAGGTAAATCATCTTACTGGAGGGATGGTTGACTGAGGAGGGTATATAAATCAAAAGAAATGACGTAAGATTTTAGTAAACTTTATGGATAGCTAAAGCCCCAGTATTAATTTCTAATAAGCTTTAAGTTATAATAAAAAATGAAGGTTGTTTTAGAAAGCGTCAAATATTTAATATTTTAAACTTATAATTTTCATCTATATTGATATAAATGATCAATTTTTATAAAAATAGATAGTAATTTATTTGAAAAAACGAAAATATTTAATATAGTATCAACATACTTATATTAAAAAATAAAAGAATATAATACAAATAATATAATTATCATTAGTAAATTTAAGTATAAAATAAGATGATTAAAATAATAAGGAATCTCAAGTTTTCTATCAATTAATTTATCAAATATTGAATGTTAAGAGTAATATATTGGATTTCAGCAGAATAAATATTATTTGCTAAACTTCAATATGACATTAAAAGTACTTATCCTTCAAATTTAAATGACAATGATAAAATTTTTTATTATATAAAATTTAATATATTCATTAAACATCCTAGTTACAAGAAAAGAACACATAAGCTAATATTTAAATTAAAGGTAAATATTCAATGAAAAATTAATAATATCAAATAAAAAAATTAAAATTTTTTTCGTCCACAATAAAAAAGGGAATAAACGATGGAGTTCTTTCAAACAAGTAAATGAAATATTTATTTTTGTTCAAGTTTATAACCAGCATGAAAATTTTTATTTTAAATATAAAAATGTTTGATTATTTAAAGAATGTGATTAATTTTTATATTTTTTACAATATAAAATCTTTATAGTAATTCCAAAGTAGATAGTGATTTTGTTTTTCAAAATTTAAAGATTTACCAACAACAAAAAATAATTATACACTAAATCACATCAAAATCAATTTAAAGAATTTAAGAAATTTTCACTTATATTTTTTATTATAGCAAATACATCTAATTTATTTGTGGAAAAGCATATTCAAAATAAACTCAAGTGAACCAAGTATCTCAATTAATTGACAAATTAACTAAATTGTCTTATAAATATTTTTAACATTTTGATTATTCTGATATTTTTCATTAAATAATGATAAAGACTAACTTGCTAAGATTTGAGAAGTTAGAAAATAATCGATAAAGTAATACATATGACATCGCTTTCAAGTAGAGAGCATAGTCTGTGTTTTAACATTTAGCAACTAAGTATGTATATTTTTATTCAAAATATAAATAGTAAACTTGAGGTTTAAATCGATAAAAGAAATATAATTAACTATTGAAAAAACAAAAGTAAACTTCATCTAACTTCTTAAACATATCTTGTATTTTATTAAATTAGTAAATAAATACTTTAAAAATAAGAAACAGTATATAAATTTTATGCAATTTGTTAAAAATACATTTACTTTATATATTTTTAAAGTAAATTTCTTGTTCAAAATCTTAAAATGATTTTTAGATAGATTCTAAGAATGATATGGATTATATTTAAAATTAAAATTATAGTTATAATATAAATTGATTCATTTTATATATTTAAATAGTTCTTACGATAATTACTTAGATATTATATATTGAAAACATATATAAAATGTTTTAATTAATCTTAAAAAGTAGTGAAATTAATGTTAAAAATAATTATCAAATTTAATATAAGCATTCAATTTTAATGGAATTTAAAACCAGATAAATAAATTAAATTATTTATTTTATTTATTATATATAAGTATAAATATTCTTTGAATCAATAGATTATAATTTATTTTTTAAAAATAGAAATATCAAAATAATCTTTTTTAATTTAATTTAAATTTATTTTGTTTTTATAATCAACAACTGAAAATTAATAATTATATTACTTATAATTAATTACAACATTAATAATAAAAATAATTATATTTAAATATAAAATGTATAAACTACTTTTAATACCTTGAATAGTATTTTCTTTATTTTACTTAGGTGAAAAATAATGTAATTAATTGAAATATCAGATAAGTAAATTATACTTAAAAAAACACAATACTTAATTTTGTTTAAAATGTTATAATTAATTTAATAATTTTCGACTTTGAAAATCAAATGATTGTAATATACTATATGCTTTTGTAATATATGAAAATGTGACAAATATATAGATGTCTTAATGATAACAAATTCAGAACTTGTGAATAAATATATTTAATTGTTATGGGGTATCTTTAGGGTGTTGGGGATAGAATAGATAACAATAATTAACCTTTAACTCTAAACTTTTTAAAATAACTTTCCGAATACTTATTTATTTTAAACTCATCAATTAACTAGTTTAAAAATAAATAGCCACAATTTAAATTATACTATTATATTATAATCTATTTATTTTTTTATATTAACTAAAATACTTTTATTTATTCCTATTGAATTTCAATAATTACTAGAATAATTTTAATAAAACCCCAAGAGTAATTTTTAAGAGAATCGTGAAAGAAATGATAAAGCAAGTATTAGGCATTAATAATCATATTGCGAAAACGTGAAACCCCATTAGAGGGATTGGAAAAACCAGTGGACAGTGAAATTATAAAAATGAATTATAAAACCCTTGATTTAAACTATTAAACGATTAAATATTTTAAATTACAAAACACGCCAGACTTTTCCGCACTCGATATCTCGACTAAAGCCGGTTATAGATGGGTAAAACTAGGTCCAATCGATAGCCCTTTCTATATTAGGAGGTATCAAAGTCGTCAGGGCTTAGAACCCACGCCATGGCGAAGTTGCGCTTAATGTACTTTTGTCAGTCTCCCGGTCTTCAAAGGAATCAAAACTCTCATCTTGACAGCTGAATCAGGGAATGCCCATTCTCTCACTAGAAGAAAGACCAGTCTGGAGATTTCATCGTCTGGGAATAAGCTCTTCTCTTTAGCATTGGATTTGACAAAATTTGATACCTGGGTTCTGGATCCAGAATGGGATACTAGAGGGCATCTGGATCCTGCCGATAAGCAAGAAGGAAGGCATGCAGGAGAACAACGAACTGGAAAGAGGAGTGCTCTGACATTGGCAACTCGTCATGGTGGTCAATGGCTGGTTGATGAGTGGGCTGCGCAAGACCTCGAAATCCTTTGATGCTTTGAGCTTGGAGGGGCACTGGCAATTAATATGGGGTTTGATTAGTTTTTTGTCTCCTAGTGAGAGTAGTTGTGACCCGCTTCTCCACGTGTGCATATAACACCCTTCTCCTGTATTTCCTCATGATTCCAACTCTACCTGGAGTGGAAGAATGGCTAGGGCTTAAGAGGAAAAGCTTTGTAGGTCAGTGGAAATCTCTAAATGAATTTGTAAATGCACAAGATAAAATCTACAACTCATGTAAGAGGAAATCAAGGAGGAACTTGTTGTCTACAACTGTGCTTGTGCATGCTGTCTTCGTACAACTCCCTGTGCAAAATTGGGGTCCCAACTACTCTCACTAGGAGACAAAAAACTAATCAAACCCCCATATTAATTGCCAGTGCCCCTCCAAGCTCAAAGCATCAAAGGATTTCGAGGTCTTGCGCAGCCCACTCATCAACCAGCCATTGACCACCATGACGAGTTGCCAATGTCAGAGCACTCCTCTTTCCAGTTCGTTGTTCTCCTGCATGCCTTCCTTCTTGCTTATCGGCAGGATCCAGATGCCCTCTAGTATCCCATTCTGGATCCAGAACCCAGGTATCAAATTTTGTCAAATCCAATGCTAAAGAGAAGAGCTTATTCCCAGACGATGAAATCTCCAGACTGGTCTTTCTTCTAGTGAGAGAATGGGCATTCCCTGATTCAGCTGTCAAGATGAGAGTTTTGATTCCTTTGAAGACCGGGAGACTGACAAAAGTACATTAAGCGCAACTTCGCCATGGCGTGGGTTCTAAGCCCTGACGACTTTGATACCTCCTAATATAGAAAGGGCTATCGATTGGACCTAGTTTTACCCATCTATAACCGGCTTTAGTCGAGATATCGAGTGCGGAAAAGTCTGGCGTGTTTTGTAATTTAAAATATTTAATCGTTTAATAGTTTAAATCAAGGGTTTTATAATTCATTTTTATAATTTCACTGTCCACTGGTTTTTCCAATCCCTCTAATGGGGTTTCACGTTTTCGCAATATGATTATTAATGCCTAATACTTGCTTTATCATTTCTTTCACGATTCTCTTAAAAATTACTCTTGGGGTTTTATTTAAATAAACTTTTTTGTTTTCTCTTTGATTTTAAATAATTGATAAATATGTCTCTTTGGGATTTTGTATCCCCCAAACTATCGTTTTTTCACATTCTTAAAGTGCATTCTCAATCTTTTTAAAACATCCTCATAAACTTTCTATTTAAATATGAATTAAGGAATTAATTTAATTTATATAATTTGCTGTTGTATAATAAAAAATAGAAATTTTTTTAGATTTTTTGCTGTTAAAATATTTAAAAACTAATCCTTTTATGGAAATATAAGACAATTATAAATAGATCTATCTTAACAAAAATTAAGTAATTAAGTATATTTTTTAACATTTATTTTTTAAAATATGATTTTGGGTATTCTAAATATTTTATTTACGAAAAGATATTAGTATTTTTTAACATTAACAGTTTATGGATTTTGTGTAAACAAAATGTTAATATCCGAAAATTGCGAAGCCACTCTAATTAAAATATTTTGCTCATATTTAGGGATTAAAATAATATATAAATTGAGTTTTGCAAATAAAAAGGACAAAAATATTAAGAAAATTAATTTATAAAAGATATATAAATGGTTAGGTTAAAGAAATCATGTAATATATCAAAAATATAGGTTTAAATTGTTGAATTTAAAAAATTTGTAAGAACGTAAAGCTGATTCTTGCTAAAAGAAAACTTAAAAAATAGAAATTGTTTTTTTTAATTAAAGAACGGCAAATACTAAAATATTATTTTTTATATGACAAATGTCCTATAATTTCCTCCCCAAAATCTTTTACTCCTCCCTTTGAATTTTAAAAATAAATTTAAGAGAATATAATTCATATATGAATTTTATCAGATATTAAAATGCAATTTGACAATATAAATATTTTCTTTAATTTTCTTAAATTATATCTTAAATTAAAGTTTAAGTTCTTCTACTAATATTATAGAATTATTTATTATCCTTTTATTAAGAAATAATCAAAGCTTAATTGAACTTAAAGATATTTGTATTTAAAATATATATCATATAATTAAATCAAATTTTATGAAAGAATCACCATGATAATAAAATAGAGAATTTAATAAATTTAATGTTTTAATAATACCTTAAACTTGATAAAGATACTTTTTGAAGTTGGATTGTAATACAAAGGATTTTTTACCACATAAAAAAAGTAGTAATTTAATGATTAGAAATTTTAAATAGATCAAATTTCTAAATTATTATTAAAATGTTCAAAATACAAACTAAAAATAAAACAGAATTATCAATTTTATCTAAGTTAATTTACATATCATGATTAATATTATAACTAATAACATTATAATCGAATAAATAAAAAAAATATTTGCAACTTCAAAGACAATATACCATTTTGTAATATATCCAAAAGTGAATATTTTCCTTCGAATTATACTATTTATATTAAAATAGAGATAATAAACATATTATATTTGATCAAAACTTGTTTTTTATATAGTTATATTTAGAAATTATAGATAAATAATTACTAAAGATAATTTAAAGTTCACAAATACCCAAAGTGAAGAATTGATTGCGAAAATGTAATTCACTACAATTATTGCTCTTATTCTTTTTAACTTCTAATCACTTCTTCTTCATTCAAAACCCCCTTAGAGAGGTTTATAAGTGCTTTTATTTGTAGGGTATAGTTGGGGTCTCATTGGGGTTAGTAGAGAAATCGGAGGTTATATGCGAATTTTATGAATATTTAAAGAGTATTAGTGTACTTATTCAAACAATATTTATCTGCTTATCTTTGTTATACCTCTTGAATCTAGCAGTCTTTAGTTGTTCTAGTATATCATATAATGATTATCTTGGATATGCTGGAGCTTTTACGATGATCATCTCAAATATCTTCTTAATTTCATTGCAAATATCATCTTGTTTTAAATGTTTAGCAGTCAAACATTTTGATTATTTCTCATGTTTTGTTCCAAAGTATGACATACTTTCCATATCGCACTCTAAGAAAATTTGCAGCAATCGCCAAAGCATCCCATTAAAAGGAGCCATTTGTCCACTTCTTTTATATTGGGAAGTATCGTGGAGTGCCTAAAACCTTAGCTAAGGTCACTATCTCTTGTCTTATTGCTCTGTTGAAATCTATGACTACTACTTCTAAAGGACAGAGACTTAACATTACATTTTATAGCTTCAAATCTCTATGAACATACCCTAGATCATGGAGTTCTTTCACACTCTTAGTCATTTCTGTAAGTATCTCATTCAAATCATCAGGATATCTATTATGGTAGAGATACTCTCTTAGAGTCATTTCAAACTTCTTGAGTCTCAAAGCAATAAAACCATGACCAAGTATAACTCCGTCGAGCTTAGCTAAGTTCTTGCATTATCTTTTCTAAGCCTCTCTCAGTACTATGTATTCATTTGCAAACTCATTTTAATATTGCTCGTTCTTAATGAGATACTTGAATGGATATACCTTGTAAAGCGAATTCATCAACAACTATAAGTTTTACCTTGTTAGGTACGTCAATATTCAAATAGTTCTCAATACAGCTGCTTATATCGACTGCATTTAAATCAAAACCCCAAAACCCTTTCAGTAGTTTGATTGAGTTTTTGATTGATAAAAGTAGACTATTAGTGCATACTTATTATTAGGGTTTTAATAGGGTTTATGTAGGGGTTTAATGTTTAAATATTAGTATTTTAAGTGAGTATATGCGAGGTTTGGGGTCAGTTTATGACAGCGAGTATATAGATTTATTGTTTAAGTTGCGTTATGGATGTGATGAATATAGTGAATAACTCTAGCCAATTCTGAATTATACATCTATTGCAAGACTGCTCCATAAATCTCCTGCAACTGTGAGGTCTCACTGTCTATTAGCATTGAATTTAAAGAGATAGCATCTTAATTCTAAGCCTAAGAGACCTCTAAAATTTTAGCAGCATCATATTGACTATCTTATTAATGATAAGACTCTTAAATACTGGGCTCATTTCTCTCTAGCCTAGAGGGCTGTGATGTTTCATCGCCAATTTCCTGAGCTTCACATATCTGCTTAATCGATAGCTAACATATATAAAAAGAACGGAATATCTGACAAGACAGTCAATCGCATTAAGAGAGTGATTGACTTTAATGTTCCATTTTATAAGGATAATTTAAATTATATATTCGATTAAATGCAGAGGGCTATTACTAATAATATTAAGTTCATACACGCTGATGAGGCAGTATTCACGTTTAATACCTTCATATCAAGGTCTTGGTATAAAAGATATAGCAACATTGAAGTATATGATTAAAAGGTTAAGGTTTAAACTCATGCAATTCTTGGTGGAATAAGCGAAGATAATGGCCTCGAGACTTATGTTATCCACCCTCGCTCAATAAAGACCGAATAATACATAAAGTTCTTATAATAACTCAGAGATAAGTACGCCGACTAAGAGATTATTCTGTTTGTAGATAACTTATCTGTCCATAAAACTAAAGACACAAGGAAGGAATATGAAAGGCTAAACATAACACCTGTATTTAATGTTCCCTACAGTCCTCAGTTCAATGGTATTGAATTATATTGGGGGTTATTGAAAGGTCATTATAAGAAATTGCTACTCTATCACTTGATGCACGACTTAAAGATAGATACAGTAGATTTTATTAAGAGTGCTGCTAAGAGAGTCAGCGATGATAAAGCTAAAGTATGCGCAAGAGAAGGGAGATTTTGTGTTTATAAATAAGTTTTAGATTTAAACGAATGAATAAGTTCACATATTAAATTTTCCCGTAAAGGGATTTGGCTTCTCTTTCTTTTCTTCCTCTTAAGGCTTGCTTGGGCCCATGTTTCTTCTCTTAGTGCCAGCTCCTGCATCTATGTTCATCTCTTCTGGCTTTTATAAATCTTTGAAGAGCCTCTTACTCAATTCATGTTTTACATAAGACTTTCTCTCTCTGTTTAATTTGCTGCGCTCTTTCATCAAGTATATAGCAGTACCAGGTTTTTCTATAAAGTTAGAAGACTAAGCTTACTTGAGATGAAAGGATGCTTTTGAAGTTCCTACAGCCAGGTGTCACTTATTTTAATACCTTTTTTCTCTTTTTCTTCAGGAGAGATGCTGTATCGTTTCTTATGAGCTTCTTAAAATAACTTCATTTAAGTACTCAGGTTTCAGAGTTGCAAGAACACCAAAGAGAAGTTTCTCTCTGGCAACTTATTTGAGAGCTGTAGCTTTGATGGAAGGTAGATAGCTACGTCCGGATCACTCATGGCATCGTCATATAGGTTTGTCACTGACATTTCAGGGTTGTTAGGTATCTCGATCATTCTGATTTCATTAGACTTAAAAGCTTTTTTCTCTTCACTTAACAATGCTTTTAAGAATGATATTCTTGTTCCCTCCTGTGTTGGCAAGAACAATCTAACTATGGTTAATAAGTTAGTTATAAGTGAAAACTTACCTTGCTATACCAAGTATCTGTAAAGATCTTCTTACTTCTGAATTTTCCTATTAAATCTTGAGATTAAATTCTCTTCATTGCATCATTCATAGACTCCATCTTGCTTCCAGTTTCTATAAATGTTAATAAAATTTAAAATTATGGATATCCATTCTAAACTTACTAAAATTTTACTAGTAAATAGGGAGATCCACTTGGAGGTCAACCTGAATCAAATAAATAGATAAAGATGGAGGAACTTTCTCCAAGTTTCAAAGTTTGACTTCCATTTTTATCAACTTTCTCCATTAAATTGCTCCTAATAATAATTAATTTAATTAGGTGGTGCTCCTAATTTATTTAAAACTTAATTAGGAGGTTAAATAAAGTTCAAAACCGTATTAGGCGGTGCATTAAAAAAATTAAATTTTAAAACTTCCCCTCCTAAATTTACGAGAACATATTTAGGAGCACCACCTAACTCGCCAAAACACATTTAGGTGCATTTTAATTTATAAAATGGATGAAATAATATATAAATTATCTCAAAATTTTAGAAATATAAAACTAATGTCTCTCGCTCTGTTCCCATTAAACCTCTCTAAATCTTTGAGGATATGCTCTCACTTGTATATAAAGGTAGAATTTAACAGCTTATATAATTATTAATAGTATTTATAAAATGAGCGGCAACTTACTAAGAAAAGCGGCATTACTTGGCATAAGCCAGCAAAAACTTTCCTTCATGAATCAAAAGAAAATTGAGGCTTGTGATGCATTTACCTAGTACGAACCTGAAATTCTCTAACCTTAGGTCTCAGACTTTGAATAACAATTCAGTTGTTAAATAGAAATGCAGAGCTAAGAATTCAATGCGGAGTTCCAATAAAAATGGTTGAAGAGGAGGAAGAGAAAAAAGAAATTAAAGCATTACATTTATGTGAAGAGTGTGAGAAGAACTTCACTTATAAATCTGCTCTTAAGCGTCATATCTTAGAGTAGTATTCTAGCAAGCCAAAGCTCTATCTTAAGCATGATAAGATAGATGGAAATTATTTTTGCCCTTATTGCAATAAACAATATAACCATTCAAGGGATTTAAAAGTTCACCTATAAAACCATCATGGCAAGAAGTTTGAAGTCATAGATCCTGAGAGTGGTGAGGTCTTCCTTCAAAAAAGAAAGCCAAGAACCCTTTAGAATCCTTGGAACAAAGAGTTAAGAAAGAAAATAAGCTTATTAAAGCAGTGAGAAATCTCCCAGCTTCTGAGATAGTGAAAATCATTCTGAAGATACAAGCACTAAAGCTTCCAATTTTAAATGTAATTGACCTTAAAGAATGTAAGGAAAGTTATCTTATACTCGAGGACAAGTTTGAGAAAAAGGTCATAACTGATAAGCAGTTCGCATACAAGATTTATCCATTCAACTACTTTAAATGCGATGACAAGTATCAAATGGAATTTGTCAATGAGTACTAAGCTCTTACTAAAGCAAGGGATAGACAGTGCAGATTTATAATTAAGCTCGATGCAATACTCCTTGCTCAAGATCATGTTGCTTTTCGCTCCCTCTATATTAAATGACATTAAGAGACTCATTTAAGATTAAAGAGTTCCAAAGTAGCTACCTCTTATTCTTACAAATGTTTGCAAAGGCATAGAAGAGCTGCACACTATAGGGTATGTTCATAGAGACTTGAAGCCTGAGAATATTATGCTTGACTTTTCACCTCTCAAAGTAGTATAATTGAATTCAATAGATCATAAAGAGTGGAAGCTTCAGGACTTGGCAACGTTTATGGGACTCCTGGATACTTTCCAGAAAGGGAGGACTGGAGAGATGGTGATATTAAGTGGGATGTATGGGCTCTAGCAGCAATTATTGCTGAATGCGATATGCAAAGAAATGATTATATAGCTGTAAGAGAGAGAAAGATTCAAAGCAGAGAATACAGCAATATCTAGACTAGAATAAGATAAAAGGTAAAATGAAAGATATGGCTGAGCAGATTATCTTAAGACCAAAACACAGAGCAGAGCAAACAATAGACTAAATGATCAACTGGATAGGAGATATCAAATTTAGAAAATTAGCACATGATGCCAAGGTATAGTTTGAGTGAATAGTAAAAATAAACCCCTCTAATACACACTACTATACATAAAATTTAAACATTAAACCCCTACATAAACCCTATTAAAACCCTAATAGATGCACTAATAGTCTACTTTTATCAATCAAAAACTCAATCAAACTACTGAAAGGGTTTTGGGGTTTTGAATGCAGGTATGTACAGTGCTCTCTCCCTTATAAGCATGCTATATACATACCATTAGCTGGTTAGTTCATTGACTCCAATCGCTTCTATCTCTTAATTCTGTCCTACTGCTCTCTTTATGACTCGAGAGTTATTTTTTCTATTAACAAGTACAAGCTTTTAAGTTTCCTCATCTTTAACCAGGAATTCGCTTAAATGATGCTTTTGCATTTGCCTCTTTACTTTGTCTGAGTAAGTATAAGATTTCATGCATGTTGTGCACTAATACCTATCATCTACTTTATCATGCTTAAATTAGATCTTAGCTCTACCAGAGTGAATATCTTTAATGTGCATCATCAATCTCGACTTAGTAAAAAAGAAAATTTAGCAGTCTTCACATTAAAATGTTTTCAATTTTTTTTATTGGTTGCTGTTCCTTATCTTTCTTAACTATTTCAACTTATGTTTAAACTCCCATTTATGCACTCTACTTCTTTGTTTTTAACTTCAATTTTAAAGACCACAGCTTCATGCTCGAGAGCTCTTAGCTCTATCTCCTTCTCAAATAAATTACCTCTGGTTTCTTCGAGGAGCCAAAGTTGATCAATTATTAAGTTGTTCCAAGAGAAACTGCCTTACGATTTAACTTAGCCGCCATTTTTAAATTCAAATTTATATTACTATTATTAATGAGTAATAACTTCACTAGTTACATCAGGAGTTTACCCTGCAGCTATATTGGTTGATTTTGAACTATTAGACATCATATTTAAACTAAGTTTATAACTTACTATTTTAAATATTTGTACCAGCTTATAAAAAGAAATCAGGTTGGTACTGGTACCAATTAGGTTTTGAACCATTTTGGAACTTCTCCATCAAAAATTAATTAGATTAAAAGTAGGTACTAATTAAGTTTTGGCACTATTAAATTGGTAATTATTAAAATTAAACGCATTAGTACCAGTACTAATTAAACTGAAACAAATTTAGTACTAATTAAATGGAACTAAATTGATAAAAATGGAGATCCATCTCTGAGGTTAGTTACAGCTTCTGCAAACTTTCTCCACGTATATTTGCAGGGTTGATCTCCTATAAGATGCCCATATTTAATACTAAGATTTTAAGGAGTAGGATCCAGAACTATAAATATTATAATTTGAAATTCAAAAAGAAGAGAAGGAACAAGGATGGAATCTATAAATACTACAATGAAGAGTGTTTAAGCTTAAGAAATGATCTCAAGATTTAGAAGTAAGGAAGATCAATATCGATACCTGACTCAACATGGTAAGCATGTAACAACTACTTAATCATATACTATAACGATATTATTCCTTCCTTTTCAACGATGGAAGGTACCAAAATATCATTCTTAAAAGCTATACTATGTGATGAGAAAAAGCCTTTAATAACAATGATATTAAGATAATGGAGATTCCAAACTGCCCTAAGATTTATGTCACCAATCTCTACGAGGATGCGATGATAGATGAAGAGTTGTTAGTTTATCTTCCAAGAAACAACTCTCTAACAAGCTTCCAGAAAGAAGTTTCTTCTTTGGTATTATTGGCACTTTAAGAGAGAGTTATCTCAGAGAGATCATTGAAGAAGCTCACAAGAAACGCTATTCATTTCTCCTGAAGAATAAAAGTAGCAAGGCATTCTAATAAGCGATACCAGGCTCGCGGAGCTTAAGAATCATCCTTACCTCTCTAGTAAGTATTGATTCATAACTTTGTAGGGAAACCTTGAACTGGTATATTCTAATGAAAGAGCTTGCAAAGGTGCACAGAGAAAGAAAGTCGCAGTAAATTCATGAGGTGAGCAAGAGACTTTATAATGATGTCTAAATACCATACTAGATGAACATAGATGCAGGAGTTGGCACTAAGAGAAGAAACATAGGCCCAAGCAAGCCTTAAGAGGAAGAAAAGAAAGAGAAGCCAAATCTATTTATGGGTTAATTTAAAATTTGAACTTATTCATTCGCTTAAATCTAAAACTAATTTATAAACACAAAATCTCCTTCTCTATCGCATACTTTAGCTTTGTCATCGCTGACTCTCTTAGCAGTACTTTTAATAAAATCGACTGTATCTATCTTTAAAAATAAGCCCAAATATAGCTCGATTCCATTGAATTAAGGGCTATAAGGTACATTAAATGCAGGTTTTATGTTTAGCCTTTCATACTCCTTCCTTGAGTCTTTAGTTTTATCATAAAAGTTATCAAAAACAGTATAATCTCTTAGTCAGCGTACTTGCCTCTGAGTTATTGCAAGAACTAAATATATTATTCAGTCTTAATAGAATGAGGGTGAATAACATAGGTCTCGAGGCCAAAATCTTCACTTATTCAACCGAGAATAGCATGAGTTTAAACCTTTACTTTTTAATCATAAACTTCTATGCTGCTGTACCGCTTGTACCAAGACCTAGGTTCAGGGACTAATACCATAAATGAAGCTTTCTAGGGAAAGTAATAATATTTTATTTTGTTATAATATTTAAACATAATTCAGATTTATATAATTTATGAGCGTTGTCTTTATTTGTGATTCAAGGGTAATTTTAGGATTAACTTCAATATTAATTCCATTTGATATTACTTCAACAGCCTAAAATGGCAGTAACAACTTCTATCTATATTGTTGCAAAAAAATCTCCATATTTGAGAGGCCAAAATTCTCCAAATAAATTGAAATCTACAAATAATTAATAAATCATAGTTACTGTTAACTTGCCTTCCCTCAAAACTTTTGATTTCAACTATTATTTAATTTTTAACAAGCATAAAAATTTTCAACATAAAGTAGATTAGTATGTATTAATTTATTTATTGATAATATCCTAATTATAATTAGTCTACTGTTATTCAAATTCTAGATATACTTATATGAATACTTCAAATCTTGCATCCTTTATTATATAATTTTTGTAAATATAAGTCCTTTTGCACCTATGTAATGGATACCATCATGTAAACAATTCGCAAAGTTCAGTGTTTGTGATTAATAATTTCTAAGGTGTTATTAATCCTATTACAGTAATGGTAAATTAGAATTAGACATTAGTCTCACATTAAAATGCGTTCTTTTAAGTTAATAACTGACACAATTATGAATTAAGTTATTGTTTAGTTTTTATATTATGATGACACTCTGAATCTAAATGTTATTATATATCAAGAGATAATATGATTTTATAGAGCTCATGATTAACACTACTAATGCTTTCGTTATCTTCTTTAATCTAAAAATTAATATTTATTAATATAATAACATATTAATGACTAATTTAGTCTATAACTTTCAGATTCAAGCTTTTTACTATTTAATATTTTGTGTATTATTTTTTTGAATATACTGGATAATTTGTTAGTTTAGTCCTGATTAATTTCCATTAGCAAATGGGATTCGGATAATACTATATTCTAAAATTCAAAAAAAATCATATCATTATATATAGGGAAATTTATAATAACAAATGTAAATAGAGAGATTTAAGAAGAATGATTATAATACAATTATATAAACAGGCGGTATTACAAAATCGAAAATATCGAGTCAATGATTTTTATATGCAGAGATATATTTTTATTTTAACATCATCAGTTTATTTTAATTTGAATTAATAAATTGAATTTTAAAATGATCAGTCCACTTTTAAATCACTCAAGAAGAACAGCATTAGTAACCATAGAAGCAATAAGCCAAACAATACCTTAAAATCACAAGTAATTTTTATTTATAATGAACCCATTTAAATCATTATATCTTTTTCTAAAAGTCCCTACAACATTAAAACCGACTGATTTCTCTTACAAAACTGATGAAGTGACTAATTCTAATAAGGCTTTAGAGATATTGAAATCATTGGTAGAATCGAGACAATCATATACTAAAATAAAATGCAATCAAAGTTGAAAATAAACGAAAAACCATCAATTATAGTATTCATGAACTATCCTTATTTTAAGAAACTGCTCAATTAATTGGCATTCTCGACTGTGTTATTCTAGATGATCTACTAAGATTAAAATTTATTTAAGTATTTGCTATTGTTAAATGAGTATGGTCATGGATAAACTCATCAAATAGATTATTTATTAAAAAATTCACTCCTTCTTTTTAATTGGTGCTAATAATAAGCTTATATTATAGATTTTGTTAATTAATTAAGCAAATAATTGCTAAAGTATAGATCTGAGAATGAATTGCAAGAAACTCTGATTCATTTGACGATTCATTTTTATTTTTTGTTTGTCACAAAGAAAAGCTAATTTAAAGAGGGATATGATGATCTATGTCTTGAATGTCAACAAAATTAAAATATTAACCTAATTTTCCTTAATTTAATAAATATATTTTTGCTATTATTATAACTTTTAACGCAAAAGAAAAAAATGCAATAGATTTTTGAGTAATTAAGTTATTAATATTATTTAATGCTTTACAGAAATTAATACTCGGGATTAAGCCAACCAATTTATAGCATAAATTTATGCTATTTTTCCCTATTTATGAACCACTCAGTATCCTGTATAGAGCTCTGGTTTTTATGGGACTATCAGGACTTATTTCCAATGATAAATGGGTGGATAGTTTCTCAAGATTCATCCTTCACTATCATACAGTTTTTTTTCAAAATGGATCCACAGAACTATGTATCGTGACTGTGTCTTAACCTTTTTGTTTTAACCGTATCAGGATACATGCTGGTTATACTATTTCCTTGTAGCTTTCTTTAATGGAACTTTGATCAGCTAAAGCATTTGATAACCTTCCAGAGCGATTATAAGTGCTTAGTAGTGGGAAAAACCCCATGTTGGTTTCTTACTGAAGTGTTTTTCTTAGGTTTTTTACTTTATTTAAGTAAGGAGAGCACTTTTTGAGATCTGAAATGTCTACCTCTTTATCCTAAAACTATTTCTCATGTTTGTAGCTGATTTGGTTTTAATATAAGTATTTTTCGCTCATTCAATGATCAAGTTGAAGGTTATAAAGTAATAAATTACATTTATTACTTTTCTAGGTAATTTAATTGATTTATAAATTTAGTTATTAAAGGGTAACTACTTAAGAAAACTCCTCACGATGGAATGATTAAGACAGAAGTGAGAAAATATCACAGGCACTTATGATGATTTAATTATTTAAAAATTCTTACAATAAATTTATTACTTTTTTATATTGTTATACTAAAATTTAAACATATAATTTTGGGGGGAGAAAATACTCGAAATCTTATGGAGGCCAAATTAACAAGATTAGAGAGCTGGAGGTTATAATCCTCGATTACCCAAAAGAGATAAGATTGATGCTTTAAATAAGCGTCTTTGTAATTGAAATACTTTTGACATATTTATCAAGCATTTTTCCTCAACGAATCAGAAAGAACCCAATGATAACTCAAACAAGAAATCAAATAATATGATTGTAAGTAGTGCTAAGAGGGATGATAAGAATCAAGACGAGGAAGTCGGAGTTATTTAGTTTATATTAAAATCTATTACTTTGTAAAAACGCAAAGAATCTCAAATTTAAAGTATAATCTAGCGTTTAGTCAGCAAAAATCTTAATAGCGTGATTAATAGCAATAATAATAATAATAATAACTCAAATAATAGAACAAATCCTGTAAATATCATGATGAATTAAGTCTAGCAATAGAATGGTAGTGATTAATAATTGGAAAATATTAAAAGAGTTTGATAAAATTAAACTTAAAAAGAAATTCAGCAAAGTTAATACAATAATCATTCATTCAGATTTGGCAATCTGAATTGTTTTACACAATCAGTTATGTTAATCTGGTTTATTTCTGTATTTTATTTAATAAAATTCTATCAGAATGAGTAATATTATTATAGTAAATATGGTAATAAATATGATATAATATAATAAAAAATCATATACAAATAATTTTTTCTTTAAATGAAAACACATAAAAAAAGACTACCTTTTGTTTGATTTACCTAAATTTTACATGAATCTCTTAAAACACATCAGACTAAAGAATTTTGCTATGGTCATTATGGTTGAGAGAGTAACTTAAATAAATCTTTTTATGCAATTTTAAGTTGTTAACTCATTATTCTTTCAAAAAGAATCTGTGTAGAAATGCACGTTCATGAATAGGAAAGATAATAACATTTACAATTCCATTAATTAAGTAACTGCAATTGCAAATAATAAAGTTTAATAAGTAATTTTTTAAAGTTGCAGATTAATATATATTTTCAACAAATGAATTGTTCTTCCAAATTATTAATAAAGTGAATAGGTTCGAGTATATAATTCCAAACTTTAGCATAGTTATTTAGACAGATCGAACTAAATTAGAGTATTATGTGAAAATAATAAAATTAAATTGCTGTAATCTTGTAATAGGTACAATTAGAATGAAATATGACTTGTTCTTGAAAGATTTCATCAGTGCAAGAAGTTATAAGTGCTATTCATCGATGAAACTGACAGGCTACTTGAGACTGTTAACAATAATGCTTCAGTAGTTATTAGGAGCTTTACTCAAGTAGAGAAAATTAGTTTATCCTTAGCAATAATGACTTCTTAACTTTAAATTTCCTTTAAAAATAGGAATTCAAAATCCATATTTTGAGATTGTATCTTAATCATCTAATAAAATAAGGTCACAATTAAATGGTGCGACTTGCTTGGAGATTAACTTATATTAAATAAGAAAATATAAAAAATCTTCGAGGTTCCATAGAATCTTGAAAGCTTTTTAAACGATAGTAGATTATCAAGCTTATAAAATAAATCATTTGCTTAAGCTTTTAAAAAAGTTAAGTGTATTAACTTTTTTAAGCGCGTGTGCATCAGTTGATTATAGCAATTTAGTCTTAAGGTTTTGAATAGATGCAAATATCTTCGAGTTATATGGTTAAATTTATCAGAAGGTGAAAAGCAAAGTTATTCAGTTTTCAAGACATAAATAATGAAGAAATGAAATCTAATCAATTGTTGTTTATTGCTAATTAAATTGTAAAAGGAATTTATACTTTACATTGGAATAATTTGTACAATCATCTTCAATAAAGTAATTAATATGTACACAGAATTGACAGAATAACTAAGGTAGTAAGTGTGATTAGTCATTAATCTTTTTTTTTTAAAAAGTGAAATTAAGCTTTAAATTTTTAATGAAGAAAGGAGAAAAGATTTATTTACTTTAAATCAACTCAAAGAAGTTTGAGAAAAATAAAGAAATCAATTCCTATGTTTAGGTTGCAATGAATTAAAATTACACATTAAAGATAATGTTTCAAGCTCTTTTGTAAGTTTCTCATTTGAAATTACAAAAAATTATATGTAATATTTCTTAGTTATGAATCAAATTGACTTAGGTGAAGTATAAAACTCTATCTTTAAGATCAATATACTGAAATTTAAGGAAAATTTGAGTAAATTATATTGAACCTTCCATTTGGATTATTCTCCCGATGTTGGTGAAGTACCAAGGTTAAAATAAAGCGAAGCAGAAAGATACACAAAAAAATCTGAGTATAAAAGAATAAAAGTAATCCATGATAGAAGAGAAACAATTTAAGTCGAGGAAAATTATGCAATAAAGCAAGAAAGGTAAATAAAAAGTAGTGAAACTGTTGGAATAAGAGGTAAAATCTATTTATAAATAGAAAATTTAATCAAGAAACTTATGAATGAAAAGATCACACTCAAGTATTCAATAGTATGATGATATTGAATCAGATTATTATAATTTATGAATATAGTGAAATATAAGTGAGAAAGACTTCTCTAATTTTATTAACCCACAGTAATTTATTAATTTTTCATTTTTTTTAATTATATGATTTTATTAAATTTATTTAAATAGTTTAACTGAAAATTATAAATAATTAAGATATGAAACAATTAAATTTTTAAACATAAAAATACGTTGTTATTTACCTAACTAAAATTAATTTATATACCTACATTAATACCAATATCAGACTAATCATACTATTTTAATAAGTATAATATCTAGAATGAGAAAGATTTCAGTTCCTATTTACAATACTTAAACTAATTCAAACACAAAATTTTATTACAAAAACTATCTTAAAGTATGGAAAAGCGAGAGCAAAAACCACATATAATATAAAGTATAACCCAAAGTTTATAAATAACCTAGGATAGTATACACTTCATTGAATATCAAAATTGAAACTTATAATTTAAATAGCAACAACCAGCCTAAAAGGAACTTATAGTTTTAATAGGCAGCTAAAAGATATGAATAATAGTTAGATTGATAATAACTTGATGTAAATAAAAATAACGAAATACAAACTATTTCATATAAAAAAGAGTGATTACTAAGAGTTACCCAAAAAATAGGTGAAAATAAATAAGGCTCTTTGCTAACTCATTTCTGAGATCTTCGACTTATTATCTCTTCATTATTTACTTTAGCGCAATCACACCTCCAATTGCCTCTCTTGGTTTGGATATTGGCATTCCATATGAAATATTCATAGGCTGTCTCAAGTATGTTCTCTTTTGTTAGTGGTTTATTTGACTAATTAATAAAAAGCAACTTTTCCAATTCTTAAATGCTTTAATTCAGGTCGCTGAGGTTGTCCTCGAATTTCTCAAAATAATGTTCTAGTTCCAATGGCATTTATTCCTTAAAATTATTTCTTCCCATTTTGCACATATTAATCATAACTAACATGCTCTGAGCCCATTTTCATATTGCTTTGTCCCAGATCATAAAGCTTTTCTGTTCATGATTTTTTCAGCTTATTCTTCTTTAATACCGAATCTTGAATTCGCAATATCCATTCTGTTAAACCAAACTTCTAGTTAGAACTTCATATAGTACCATGTTTAATTAGTCCTCAATGAATATTTTAAATATAGGTTTTCCAGCTATTTCTTGGGCTTAGTGGTTTGCGATCAACAGGGACAATTATCAAATTCTTTTTGAATAAGCGAATTTAAAAAATAAATATTGAACTTTAACATGCCTAAAAATAGTTAAACATTGATAAGAATAATTTAATAATGATAATAATAATAATAATAATATGTACTTACTTTGTTATTTTAGAAATAGAGGAACAAAAGTAACAAAGTTTTCTTACTTTTGCCCCATTTTTAGTATTTGAAATATCATCATTAATATTGATTACTTTAATGGATAATATAGTTTTATTTATATTTAAATCTATTAGTAACTTTTCTATATAATTTTTAATATCAAGATATATAAAATATATGTTTATTTTAATATTTTCTGATTAACTTAATTATTCTGATGTTTAAATAATTTCACTGTTTTAACTATATAAATTTCCAAAAATTAAGGATTTCACATCAGAATTTATCATAAAACAGAAATTAATCAAAGTTAACTTTTAATTATTTATAAATTTAACTTAATTCTTAATTATTAATTTTGTCATTTACATGACTAAACTTATTCATAATAAAGATATCACTAAAATTTATAAATGATAACAAAGATGAAAATGTCAACATTATTAATAAACATATCATTTTTTCCTCATTTTGAATTAGTTAATTTTAATATAAGGTATTCATCACATTATTTGTTAAGATAATTAATCTTTAGATTATTATATATTTTTAAAAATGAATGAAATATTATATTTCTACGATTCACTAATTAAACTAACTTTTGATAAATACCCAATAATCTTTAGTATCTCCTACCAAATTTGCACCATGTTAGATCACCAACTTTTCAAATTTGAAGGGTACCAAAATTCCCTCAATCAATTAGTTCATCAGCACCACAAATTTCTAAATTAGCGCCACGTTCCTTATTTACTTCTTGAATCGTATATCTCTAACCTCTTGGATCCTTTGTCTATCTTTAATATTAAACAGTTCTGGAAATTTATCAAAATGCTGTGTCAGAATTTATGGTGTAATGACATTTGAATGTCATCATGATTCTCCAATACTTACTGTTCTTAATCTTCCAAATTTCTTAGCCGATATTTTTCTCTATTAAACGTATTCCTTTGTTATATATGACTAAAGGTGGTAGAATCAAGCACTCTTCTTTAAATTGATTATATTTTATGGTTGCTTGAAATTAAATTTGAATGATTCCAATCTTAGTTGATATCCTCCCAGTGTTTTTATTTTTTATTTGTTACCATAAATCTCATTCTCTACCTTCTATTCATAATTTTCCCAATCTTAAAATCTCCTAACTAACGCCTTTCAAGATTTAAACTGGTACAAGGCATGTTGTAATTGGTTTTTACCTCTCTTAGCATAGATTATTTTGTCGAGTCCTTAACATGTTAATACAGATAGATCGATGATGTATTTAAGCTTCATTTGGTATCCTTGTATGCACTCTGACTCTTCCTCATGTTTTTAGAATTATTCTCTCTTTATCTGTGATTGATCCATCTACTTGCTGGGAGTAGAATTCACTATTTTGAGTTTGCTTTTGTCTATTCAACGAAACTTTGATTAATTCATTTCCTCTTATTACATAGTCTTCCTGGTCTATTCCTATCTTTTTGACTGCATATATAATTTCCTTCACCTTCTCTAAGAATTACTTTTCTTCTTCCAACATCCATTTGTTAGTCAATTTATCTAAACTTTTTTGCAATAAGTTAATTGTAGTTATACACATTTATTATTGAAAATATATATATAAAATAGAGATTAAATGAAATAATGATAAATCAAATAATCACTGAGATAACTAACAGATAGTATCAATGATGCAATAATAATGTATAATTTATTTAGTTTCTTCCAGTTTAATATTGATTTTATTTAAAATAATCAATCCTTACTTTAATATGATTAAAATCAACTGGAAGTCATTATAAAAATTTAAAAAATATCATATTATATAATTTTTTTTACAAAATTAATGTTTACTTAAAGGTTTTGGTTCTATATTATTTACTGATCTTTTATCCTCAATTTATGAATTTATTTATAGTTAGATCAAGATATATATCTTAATTTATAATAAAAAAAACTAATGATCAGACTTATTGAAAGAATACATTTGATATGGGAAAATTATTAATGATTAATAATTAAATAATTTTTATCCTTGGCATTTAACTTTCTTGAAACCAAGGCAACATGGTACTTGCTTGAAAGAAAATTTAAATAAGCTGGGCTTTACTATTAGCGAGATAACGCAACTTTAATTTTGACATTAAAATCAACTTAACAAATCACTAAAAATTAAAGTTGCGTTATTTCGCTTCAGGGATGCGATAGAGGTACCGGCAGTAGTAAAGCCCAGCTGATTTAAATTTTCTTTCAAGCAAGTACCATGTTGCCTTGGTTTCAAGAAAGTTAAATGCCAAGGATAAAAAATATTTAATTATTAATCATTAATAATTTTCCCATATCAAATGTATTCTTACAATAAGTAAAAATGTATTAAATTCTATAAATATTTTTACTATAAATATAATATTCAATAATAAATTTTAATTAAAATTTGTTTTAAAAAGAGAGTATTAAGATAAAATTAAAAACTATTAAGAAAATAGTGGAGCAAAATTAACTAAATTTTCTACCTTGCCTAATATTTTACCTTATTATTTTATGTCAATATTTTAACAAATAATAATAAATAATATTGATGATCTAATTCATTATTTTAGTTGAATACTTATATTTATTAATTGATTAATCAAATAAAATTAGTTTATTCTCTAAATTTTTTGTCCTTTAGCCACTCTTTGAATTACTCAATTTTATTCTTCCATATAGTTTTATATTAGTTTTTGAAATTCTTTTAAATTAATAATTCTTTATTTTAATTCACAGATTTTTTCCTATGATAATTTAAGAAAGCACAATTTAACGAACTTAAGATCTCACTACTGATTTTACTATCTATACTCCAGAATGACAAAGCGGTGGTGTACCTTGGAAATTGTATTATTCGAAAAAAACTGGAAGTAATAAATTAGCAGATTTAAGAGAGAAGTTGACATCTTTATACCAATATGCTGATAAAGCAAATAAAGAACTGTCAGACTTAGTTATCCTGAGAATAACTAAAATATAAATCAAATAAAGGTGTGGGACACTAAAAGCCAAGCAAGGAGCATAGCACTAGTACAGAAGCACTTAAGGCAAGTCAATGATTTAGTTTTGCAAAAAATGTGAAATAATTACCAAGCAGAACAATTAGAAGGCAAACCAAAAATCAGCCAAGAGATAGACCCATAAAACTTTGGGGTATTGGCTATTTAGAGGAGAAAGATTCCTGCCCCAAACATATAAATATGTAATTCTTTCAAAATTTGTAAAATCCTTATCGTGATATTGAATTCAACTTTTAATGAAAATCACATTAATTCTTAATTAAAAACAATAATTTAGCATTGTTTTAAATTTATAATTAGATAATGAATAATATTATATAATAAAAATTTAATAATATAAAAGTTTTTTAGTATATGGCACGGTTATTGAAATTGAATTTATATTATTCTACTATTTTTATTGCCCAAAAATAGTAAATTTAATGTAGGGAGCAGGAAACTGTCGAAAGTGGCTGGAAACTCCCGCATAAGAGCGGAAAACTTAACGGCGACAGGAAACCTCCTCCCCGATTATTATTATGGTAAACACTTAGCATTTGAACTCTCGGAAAAATTCTTCTAGATACTTCTCAAAGACATGATCAACATGAAAAGATACTATGTAATATTCAATATTAAAATAGGCTTTATGAAATTAAAGATGTGAAAATCTGGCATCTTAATTAGAGAGGAAGATTACAGAGAAGAGAAATGAGAATTTATGGAGAATTGGGTAGGAGGGGAAGGAATAGAAATGTAAAACCAGAACTTTTAAATAGAAATCAGGCACAGTTAATGCTGGAAACGGAACAAAAATGGAAATGGATAAGACGAACATCTTCTTTGAGGGTAGATTCAGTGAATTCAAAAATACTGAGACAGTAATGGAAAGTAAGAACTTCCAAAAGGAAGACAGAAGAGCAGGAGCTACCAAAACGAAACTTATCCAAAGATCTCTATAGATCCAGTTTATTAGGAAAGATAAAAAAGAATAGGAAGGCCAAAATAATATAGACGGGAATGCAATGATGGGAAATAAACATATTAAACAATTGATGTGAATAATGAAGATAAGAGATTTGACAGAGAGGATAAATGAAATTTATTTTTTGTAGTGAATTACATTTAAAGCAGTTATTTAACGGTATTTTACAAAGAATCGGATTAAATTCATCTTACTTTAAGTTATTATCTCTCAATTCAATTCTCACATTTCATATCTATTATTTTCTAGAAATTTCTTTCATGTAAATGCTTATTTAAATGGAACTTATTGAAATTTTTTTTCATTGTTTATCGTCTCTTTAATCTTTACTATAATTTATTCTGAATTTCACTTTTCATGTTGATAGTAATCGTTTTGCTCCAGTAAATAATCCCTGATTAAGCCAGATCATATTAGAGATAATTTTAATTTGAGCATGACTTCCTACGTCAATGTAATGTGTGTGATCTCCCTTATTTATTTTGAGAATCATGTGGGGCTTCACCAGCATTAATAAGATTGCATTTTTTTATTGGTTGTGGTCTAACTTGACTTTAAGGATATTGCTGTAATGGCTCATTCCATAGTTTAATATTGTTCTTCCTTGATTCATAGTCATCATTCAAAACCCCCAAACTACTTTAATTAGTTGTTTTACAAGTGCTTTGATTGATGATGGTAATTTTATTGATTAGGGTTTTTATTAATATCATTTTTTGGGTTAGATTCAATGCAATTTATTATTTTCATACTTGAGATTTTTTTCCTTTATATTTAATCATCTCAAAATTTTTATTTATATAGTAGAAATAAATCCTCTTAGAAAATTTAAATTATAGTACTTATTTTTTTTACTTGCTTTACTATTCTAATTGAATTACTTAAATTTTATAATATCTTTTGATTATGATTCTTTGAAACTCCATTTTTAATATTTTGGTACCAATTTAGTTTTTTGGTATATCTCATCTAAAATACTCATTTTTTATAGGTGTTTAAAAATTAAGTAGAAAATATAAATTCAAATTTAAGATTAAACTCTATTTATTATATTTTTAGAACTAGAATAAAATAATTGTGTTTATTAATCACCTTAAAACTACTCATATTATTCATATTTTTTATTTATGTTTACAAACTTATTCCTTTTAGATGAAAATTTCTCAATAAAAAACACAAGATAAAAGATATTGAAGTGTTTAATTTAATTTGAAAATTATTTATGATAAAAATATTAAAAATAATTGTGTATAAATGCTAAATATTGAAATTATACAATTATCGAATTAGTATAAACGATCATTGAAAGTGATAACTTATGAAAAATAAAAACAGTTGATACTTATTTTTTTTCAAATGAAATACAAAACCATAAATAAAAATAAAAGATAATATAAGTAAATTTAAAAAATTGATCTTTTAAAACTTTAAAATTTTCTTATCAAGAGTTAATATGATGTTTACTAACTCAAATAATAAACTCTAATCTCCAATATTACCCTCATCAATAAAAAACACATTTAAAATTTACTGAGTGGTTTTCGAGTTTTTGATTTTATATATAGCATTTTTTGTTAAGAATAATTTCCTCTTTTCCAACACATCTTTCCCATTTACTTTTATTATCTCTAAGATTTCCATATTTTTTACAAATTGACCTATATCCATTAAATCTTATGAAATAACCCTAAACTAACTCTGAATTAAGTTCACAAGTGCTTGTTTCTTTTAGTTTTGTGATATTTATAGGTAATTTGGTCGGTATATCCCTTGAGTCTTATATGCAATTCTCTTTCACTGCATTTTTATTTTTTCTATTTCGTCTATCTTTTTCTTATATTGTCATACTAGAGGAGTGTATTTGTAAATTATTACTGAATTGAATTTGAAAAGATGAAAAATAAAGATTCATTTGAAAATCTAATTAATCTTAACTGCCACTTATTACCTTTGCTTGTAATTCTAATTTTATTATATCAACTTTAGTTTTAAACTGATTACACATAAAAAATTAAATAGATTTTTTATTTATTAAATTCTAAAATTAGTTTGCAATTAAAATAATAGATTACTAATTAATAATTATAATTAATTTCTTTGGTCTGTTCCACAGAATCACTCTAATTTTGCCTTTAAATTGTTTATATGCCAAATTAATGTCTTCCTCAAGAACGTCTGTACCTTCAACTACTGTCTGCTCATCCTTCATATTCTTTTTCTACTCTCATAATTTTATCACTTCTTAATTTTCATAGATCTTTGGCTTCGTATAATGGAAACTTATAGTAATACTTTGTCACTTCCTGACTAGATTGGCCATTATCCTGGCCTCAAATGATTTCTTGTCTAACTCACTCATTTATTTCAATAGTAAACTAGTTCTATATCCCAATAATTTAGCACTACTGAAATTTGATTATGGTCTACTTTTATTTGAGATTAACTGGATACCTACTGCTCTTGAAGAATTTCTTTAAATCCTAAAAATTATTCTTTTAACCTCGTCCGCAATCACAAGGGATGGGTTTATACTACTTCTGATACTTTCAATGCAAAATGCTCTTATAAGTACCTTAAAATCCTCAGTTATAAAGATTTCCTAATAAATTTTTCCAATATAGTTTATCCAGTATACGGCTGACTAAAGAGCCAAATAATTTTTATTTCGTCAGAGTATTTTGAATATCACTCTATAGAGTTTTTCAATAACATCAAAGGACAACATCGCACTATTCCCACCTATGCTGTGAATGATTTATACAAGAACCAGCAATGATTAGAATTTTAGGCGAATTTTTTTGCTGAGATTGTGGCTTATAGATTAATTTTAATTTAATTATTAAATAAGTAACCAGTTGTTTGTGATTATTCTCAATTTCCTCGCACATCTTAACATCGACTTAATTCATTTCTCCGACTGTGCTAATCATTTGTGAACTAATTAAATCCTTGAATAATCCTAAACTCTGCAATGCTCTTCTTAATTAGGGGTAGATGAGTTCTGTTGCTTTTACACTTGACTTTTGGAAATAAGATTTATTCCTTAAATTATTTATGATTTCTAAACTTAAGCTGCACTTGCTCATGGTTTGCTTTCAATTTCCTAAGATTTACTTTTACACTTACTATAAATTTAAGGTGAAGGGTGCTCAGGATAAAAAAACCGAGATAATCTGTCATGCTAAATTAGTTCTTGCTCTATTAATTAAAATAAAATAAAATAGCGAATATTTACATTCTAAAAATATGACTAATTATAAATAAAAGCATTCATGACAAGTAATCCGAAAACTTAACCTCTAACAGGATACTTTACAGAAGGATAAGTATACTTACTACAAGAAAGGTTCCAGTTTCTGGTCAGTAGTTTCCGATGAGTAGATCAACAAGAAATTCAGTTAAGCCAAAGAGACTAGGTTAAGGAAGCAAAGATTCTGATCAGTATATTTTACAGAAAAGTTTGGGCGATACTAAGTATCCTGTTAGAGGTTAAGTTTTCGGATTACTTGTCATGATTCTCCAAAAACTATTACAATTATTATTTTAAGTTTTTTTTATTTAATTTTATTTATTTAAAATGGACGCAAGTGATAGATTTTATATTTTTATCACTTGCGCTCATTTCATATATTTAATTTATAAATATATATTTAAATATCTTACAATTTTATATTTTTATTTAGATATGTTAAAACATTTTTAATTAAATTAAATCAAATTTATTCATTTTATAAACCCTTGGAAAAAAATAAATTTTATACTATAAAAATTAAAATTTTTTTAAGATTTTATGCTTTAAATTGAAAATTATCTTAAAGTTACTAATGAATATTATAAGGAATAAATTTAACTTAATTTTAAATAAAAAAAAACTTCATTTATATTAATAATTTACATCGAGATATTAATGAAATAATAATTATAAAACATTTGATTAAGTGGCAAAAATAATTAATTAAAAACACCTAATTTCGCAATAATCTAAGATTCTTTTTTATTCATTCAAGCTTTTTCTTATATAAAACGTTAAGAATATTATAAGTAAGTATAATATTTATTTCTTTGTATTTAAGGATTTTAATATTCATAATTTTTATTCTATTTTGACTGAATCCTAACCCATCAGGCTTCAAAAGTACTGTGAGATACTTGTTCGTACAATTATCATGATTACACAATGAAATGAGAGCATGACTAAATTTATTTTTTTTCTTCTAAGAGAATCAGTTTCTTCTGAGTAGATCTTGCAGCATCATCAGATTTAATATCGAAAATATAGGAATGGCTCTTCTTTTTTCGTTAATCGTTTGTCTGAGAAATCTAAGAGTCATCAAATGGTCACAATTAATTAAAAAATAAAGAGATGAGAAGCTTTAGATTTATTACTGCTCCTCACCATTTAGATTGTTTTTCCATTAGTTTTATAAATTATTAATTGATAATCTTATGACTTCATTGCAAACAAATTGTTCAATAAAATATATTAGAAAAGTAATTAAAACTCTACAAATGTATAATGTACAATCAGTTTAGAATTAAAAAATAATTTAAATCAAATTATGATTACAATCAAGGCAATTAGTGGAAGTTAAAATTAATCAGGGATACAGTTAAATCTTTATTTTTCATATTTCCCAATTCAACAATAATGATCTATATACTTTGACATCATCATATTATGGCGAATTGTTTGATTATTAGGATAAGTTAATCGCTTGAAAATTTTGTTTTTTGCTTTAATTTATTCTTATTATTTTAAAATTAACAAGCTACTGAAAATTTAAGCAAATGTTTACTCCAAGATATTAAGCTTCTTTTACTTTATGAATTCCTCTAATGAAAATCATGTTTAAACTTTTAGTATCGCTCAGGAATATTGTCTATTATTAATTAAATTGCAGATTATTAGAGTACTCTATTTTTCTGAAACATTCTAGTACCCTTTTATACTCTTCCTGATCACTTATATTTATCAGTAGTCGTCAGTAAACGATATTAGTTTATCATAATTATATAAATAATAGAACTCTGGTTGGTAGTGTAGGGCATCTTATAATATTAAATAGCATTAGTGATAGTCTACTCCTTTGGGTCACTCCTTGCTGGATTACATATTTTTCAGCTTCATATTTATCTTATTTTCATTTAAAGCTCATCAATCGATCTTACAGCATTTTTGTCACTTTAATTTTATGATTTTCTCCTCAAAATAACTATTTATTAGCCTTTGAGGCTGAATCATATGCCAATTTTAGATTAACTATGAAAAAAGCTTCCCTACAATTGTTCTTCTTAATTGAATTTTAATGTGTTTTAGAACACATATTAGGCTAATATGGGTACTCTTGCTTTTTTTAGCCCTTTCTAATAATTACCACTCGATAGTAAATTTCGCTCTAAATTTTTGATAATAATCACTCCTATAATTTCTTGCTAAAATGTGAGTTTATTTATATTGATCTGGTGTTGGAAATATCAAGATATAAATTGCCTTGACTCTTATTCAGTAGAATTAGTTTGACTTCTTTAATTTGAAATGATAATGTAGGTGATGTCGCTAATCTGTAATTTTAGCATACTGTCTCAAAGATAGATCTTTTCCAAATTTAAAAAAATTTCTTCGTTGAACTCATCTGGTCCTATGGCTTTGTTTGAATTACATTCCTTAATGTCCTTTACGAAGTCGATACTTTTATAAAATTGTTTCTTATTATGTTCGTCAATCATGACCATGTCTTAAAGCAGTCCTGGCTCTGTCTTCTCCGTCCTGTCATCCTTAAACAATTTATATAGAATTATACATCTTTATTTTAGTAAATTTTAATTATTTTTTCTAGTATTGTCAATCTTTTTATGGGTTTTTATTGTTTTTAGCTCTTAGTCTTTTCATTAAATAAGCTATTCAATTGTTTTTTACTATGGTTGTTTGGTCTCTGATATCGTCTTTCACAATAACTTAATGTATTGAAAATCGTTGTTAATGTTTCCCAATTAATTTTAATTTCACATTATGGAAGTAATTAATACATATTCTTTCCCTTGTGAAGTCTCACTTGTTTTCTTGGAACATTTTTGGATTGGCTCTACTAGTTATTTTCTGCTTATTCTCTTACCTCATCTATAAAGATCTTCCAACATTGTTTTCTATTGTCTAAAATTCTTAGTTTTATATCATTATTTTGCTATTAACTTTCAATTAAATTTTTATATATTATGGTCTGTTACTATAACTTGAAAAGTTTTTCAACAAAGTGTTTCTTCATTAGAAAAAAATTAGTTAAGTTAGTTTCCTATTTTATGATTAGTAATCCTTGAGGAAAAGACTCTTTAATTCCCTCTTTGTTTCGTATTTTGCTTAAGTCTTTAATAGGATAATGAAAACCCTTCATGATTATTAATCTATATCTTTAAAACTTTGATTTATTTACATCAGTCTATTTTATAATTTTTTTATTTCAACATTAAAGTATGAGATATGTAAACTGTTATAACGTGTAGAGGGAAGCCTCCAACATTCAACATTAACCAAGCTATATATTTTCAATGAATTTTGATGGATTAAATATGGAATTTGCGTTGTTTAACTCAACCATATCTTGAGAGTGAGGTTTGTGGTATATTCTTGTTGTTTATTAATCTAGTTGTGTGTCTACTATTTCTTCTATTTCTCTCATCTCATTTGTTCCCGCTTTAGTTTTGAGTTTACTTCTCTTACATTTTAATGATATACTTAACTCATTTCACTATGCTGAGATTTGTCTATTGTTATAAATCACCGAAGATCTTCTTATGCTCCGCTGATCTAAAACAAATCTCAGTGTTATTTTGCTCTCCCTTCAACTTCCCTTATTGAATTATAAAAGTAAAAGTTTTCGTCCCTTGTTTAATTGTTTACTGAACTAGTCTAATTATCATAATTTATTTTAATAAGTGAATTGTAGAAATACATATTATTTATTAATAATAAAATGATTTATGCCCAAACATGATGCATGCAAAATTCTAGAATAATGATTATCCCTAAAATTAAATAATAATTGCATAATGTAGTTTTATATATATAAGTTCTATATTACTTTATCATATAGTTATTTTTATTGATTATTAGTTCATAGCAATAATTATACCATAGTTAAAATTAAGATTAGTTAAACAAAAGATGAATAGTTATGAATGGAGTAAAATTAAAAAAAAGGAAGTATTTTTATAGATATTTCTGATTTAATTATATTTCTGATCTTGAATCATAAATAATTAATAATTATATAATTAATATTTTAATATTTATGATTTATCATTATAATTTAATGATTATCGAATTATTAAAAATATACTAAACATTTTATATAATTAGACTAATATTTTAATTTTCTCATTATTATATTAATGTTCTTGAACTATATTAAAATCACGAAAACAATAATTTAAAGTTTATCTATAAAAATACATGTTTAACTAAAGTGGGTCAAAAGTAAAAAAAATATTTGTTAATTTTGTCCCACTTTTAATTACTTATCTTATCTAATGATTTAGCATAAAAAATAATAATAATAATTAAATAATGTGGATGAATAATATAGCTTATTAATATATTTCTAAAAAATTTTTTTGAATATATTTTTTATTCAACTTACATTTAGAATGCTTGACTGTTTGTTTGATCAATAATATTGCCTCTGTTTGATCGTTCTAAGTAGTCTATCATATATTTCTAGTTGTTCAGCTTCGTTTATTCCTCTTTTCTATGTAATCTAACAATCTAATAAGGCCTACAGCTGTTTATGTTTTACCTATATCCTACAACTACAAAGTGTTTTCCTTGAATGTAGATAAGTTTGTGATTTTACAAAACTATTTTTGTCTCAAAAATTATCCATCCGAGGACAAGATAGTGTAAATTTGCTTTAAAAATGGGTAGCCTTTGTGTGTAGATTGAAATTTTACTATGAAAAAAAATTTAAATTATTTGTTTCATTTATCTGCTAGATGCGGCTCAAGTCGCGCTACAACTACTAAGTGTTTTCCTTTAATGTAGATAAGTTTGTGATTTTACAAAACTATTTTTGTCTCAAAAATTATCCATCCGAGGACAAGATAGTGTAAATTTGCTTTAAAAATGGGTAGCCTTTGTTTGTAGATTGAAATTTTACTATGAAAAAAAATTTAAATTATTTGTTTCATTTATCTGCTAGATGCGGCTCAAGTCGCGCTACAACTTCTAAGTGTTTTCCTTTAATGTAGATAAGTTTGTGATTTTACAAAACTATTTTTGTCTCAAAATTATCCATCCGAGGACAAGATAGTGTAAATTGGCTTTAAAAATGGGTAGCCTTTGTTTGTAGATTGAAATTTTACTATGAAAAAAAATTTAAATTATTTGTTTCATTTATCTGCTAGATGCGGCTCAAGTCGCGCTACAACTTCTAAGTGTTTTCCTTTAATGTAGATAAGTTTGTGATTTTACAAAACTATTTTTGTCTCAAAATTATCCATCCGAGGACAAGATAGTGTAAATTGGCTTTAAAAATGGGTAGCCTTTGTTTGTAGATTGAAATTTTACTATGAAAAAAAATTTAAATTATTTGTTTCATTTATCTGCTAGATGCGGCTCAAGTCGCGCTACAACTACTAAGTGTTTTTCTTTAATGTAGATAAATTTGTGATTTTACAAAACTTTTTTTGTCTCAAAAATTATCCATCCGAGGACAAGATAGTGTAAATTGGCTTTAAAAATGGGTAGCCTTTGTTTGTAGATTGAAATTTTACTATGAAAAAAAATTTAAATTATTTGTTTCATTTATCTGCTAGATGCGGCTCAAGTCGCGCTACAACTACTAAGTGTTTTCCTTTAATGTAGATAAGTTTGTGATTTTACAAAACTATTTTTGTCTCAAAAATTATCCATCCGAGGACAAGATAGTGTAAATTTGCTTTAAAAATGGGTAGCCTTTGTGTGTAGATTGAAATTTTACTATGAAAAAAAATTTAAATTATTTGTTTCATTTATCTGCTAGATGCGGCTCAAGTCGCGCTACAACTACTAAGTGTTTTTCTTTAATGTAGATAAATTTGTGATTTTACAAAACTATTTTTGTCTCAAAAATTATCCATCCGAGGACAAGATAGTGTAAATTGGCTTTAAAAATGGGTAGCCTTTGTTTGTAGATTGAAATTTTACTATGAAAAAAAA
Organism: Oxytricha trifallax; assembly: GCA_000711775.1. Classification (NCBI taxonomy): domain Eukaryota; phylum Ciliophora; class Spirotrichea; order Sporadotrichida; family Oxytrichidae; genus Oxytricha; species Oxytricha trifallax. The sequence goes on from ARYC01018886.1 coordinate 45,773, forward strand.
TTTAAATTATTTGTTTCATTTATCTGCTAGATGCGGCTCAAGTCGCGCTACAACTACTAAGTGTTTTCCTTTAATGTAGATAAGTTTGTGATTTTACAAAACTATTTTTGTCTCAAAAATTATCCATCCGAGGACAAGATAGTGTAAATTGGCTTTAAAAATGGGTAGCCTTTGTTTGTAGATTGAAATTTTACTATGAAAAAAAATTTAAATTATTTGTTTCATTTATCTGCTAGATGCGGCTCAAGTCGCGCTACAACTACTAAGTGTTTTCCTTTAATGTAGATAAGTTTGTGATTTTACAAAACTATTTTTGTCTCAAAAATTATCCATCCGAGGACAAGATAGTGTAAATTTGCTTTAAAAATGGGTAGCCTTTGTGTGTAGATTGAAATTTTACTATGAAAAAAAATTTAAATTATTTGTTTCATTTATCTGCTAGATGCGGCTCAAGTCGCGCTACAACTACTAAGTGTTTTCCTTTAATGTAGATAAGTTTGTGATTTTACAAAACTATTTTTGTCTCAAAAATTATCCATCCGAGGACAAGATAGTGTAAATTGGCTTTAAAAATGGGTAGCCTTGGTTTGTAGATTGAAATTTTACTATGAAAAAAAATTTAAATTATTTGTTTCATTTATCTGCTTGATGCGGCTCAAGTCGCGCTACAACTACTAAGTGTTTTCCTTTAATGTAGATAAGTTTGTGATTTTACAAAACTATTTTTGTCTCAAAAATTATCCATCCGAGGACAAGATAGTGTAAATTGGCTTTAAAAATGGGTAGCCTTTGTTTGTAGATTGAAATTTTACTATGAAAAAAGATTTAAATTATTTGTTTCATTTATCTGCTAGATGCGGCTTAAGTCGCGCTACAACTACTAAGTGTTTTCCTTTAATGTAGATAAGTTTGTGATTTTACAAAAATATTTTTGTCTCAAAAATTATCCATCCGAGGACAAGATAGTGTAAATTGGCTTTAAAAATGGGTAGCCTTTGTTTGTAGATTGAAATTTTACTATGAAAAAAAATTTAAATTATTTGTTTCATTTATCTGCTAGATGCGGCTCAAGTCGCGCTACAACTTCTAAGTGTTTTCCTTTAATGTAGATAAGTTTGTGATTTTACAAAACTATTTTTGTCTCAAAATTATCCATCCGAGGACAAGATAGTGTAAATTGGCTTTAAAAATGGGTAGCCTTTGTTTGTAGATTGAAATTTTACTATGAAAAAAAATTTAAATTATTTGTTTCATTTATCTGCTAGATGCGGCTCAAGTCGCGCTACAACTTCTAAGTGTTTTCCTTTAATGTAGATAAGTTTGTGATTTTACAAAACTATTTTTGTCTCAAAATTATCCATCCGAGGACAAGATAGTGTAAATTGGCTTTAAAAATGGGTAGCCTTTGTTTGTAGATTGAAATTTTACTATGAAAAAAAATTTAAATTATTTGTTTCATTTATCTGCTTGATGCGGCTCAAGTCGCGCTACAACTACTAAGTGTTTTCCTTTAATGTAGATAAGTTTGTGATTTTACAAAACTATTTTTGTCTCAAAAATTATCCATCCGAGGACAAGATAGTGTAAATTGGCTTTAAAAATGGGTAGCTTTGTTTGTAGATTGAAATTTTACTATGAAAAAAAATTTAAATTATTTGTTTCATTTATCTGCTAGATGCGGCTCAAGTCGCGCTACAACTTCTAAGTGTTTTCCTTTAATGTAGATAAGTTTGTGATTTTACAAAACTATTTTTGTCTCAAAATTATCCATCCGAGGACAAGATAGTGTAAATTGGCTTTAAAAATGGGTAGCCTTTGTTTGTAGATTGAAATTTTACTATGAAAAAAAATTTAAATTATTTGTTTCATTTATCTGCTAGATGCGGCTCAAGTCGCGCTACAACTTCTAAGTGTTTTCCTTTAATGTAGATAAGTTTGTGATTTTACAAAACTATTTTTGTCTCAAAATTATCCATCCGAGGACAAGATAGTGTAAATTGGCTTTAAAAATGGGTAGCCTTTGTTTGTAGATTGAAATTTTACTATGAAAAAAAATTTAAATTATTTGTTTCATTTATCTGCTAGATGCGGCTCAAGTCGCGCTACAACTTCTAAGTGTTTTCCTTTAATGTAGATAAGTTTGTGATTTTACAAAACTATTTTTGTCTCAAAATTATCCATCCGAGGACAAGATAGTGTAAATTGGCTTTAAAAATGGGTAGCCTTTGTTTGTAGATTGAAATTTTACTATGAAAAAAAATTTAAATTATTTGTTTCATTTATCTGCTAGATGCGGCTCAAGTCGCGCTACAACTTCTAAGTGTTTTCCTTTAATGTAGATAAGTTTGTGATTTTACAAAACTATTTTTGTCTCAAAATTATCCATCCGAGGACAAGATAGTGTAAATTGGCTTTAAAAATGGGTAGCCTTTGTTTGTAGATTGAAATTTTACTATGAAAAAAAATTTAAATTATTTGTTTCATTTATCTGCTAGATGCGGCTCAAGTCGCGCTACAACTACTAAGTGTTTTCCTTTAATGTAGATAAGTTTGTGATTTTACAAAACTATTTTTGTCTCAAAAATTATCCATCCGAGGACAAGATAGTGTAAATTGGCTTTAAAAATGGGTAGCCTTTGTGTGTAGATTGAAATTTTACTATGAAAAAAAATTTAAATTATTTGTTTCATTTATCTGCTAGATGCGGCTCAAGTCGCGCTACAACTACTAAGTGTTTTCCTTTAATGTAGATAAGTTTGTGATTTTACAAAACTATTTTTGTCTCAAAAATTATCCATCCGAGGACAAGATAGTGTAAATTGGCTTTAAAAATGGGTAGCCTTTGTTTGTAGATTGGAAATCTTTACTATGAAAAAAAATTTAAATTATTTGTTTCATTTATCTGCTAGATGCGGCTCAAGTCGCGCTACAACTTCTAAGTGTTTTCCTTTAATGTAGATAAGTTTGTGATTTTACAAAACTATTTTTGTCTCAAAATTATCCATCCGAGGACAAGATAGTGTAAATTGGCTTTAAAAATGGGTAGCCTTTGTTTGTAGATTGAAATTTTACTATGAAAAAAAATTTAAATTATTTGTTTCATTTATCTGCTAGATGCGGCTCAAGTCGCGCTACAACTACTAAGTGTTTTCCTTTAATGTAGATAAGTTTGTGATTTTACAAAACTATTTTTGTCTCAAAATTATCCATCCGAGGACAAGATAGTGTAAATTGGCTTTAAAAATGGGTAGCCTTGGTTTGTAGATTGAATTTTACTATGAAAAAAAATTTAAATTATTTGTTTCATTTATCTGCTTGATGCGGCTCAAGTCGCGCTACAACTACTAAGTGTTTTCCTTTAATGTAGATAAGTTTGTGATTTTACAAAACTATTTTTGTTCTCAAAAATTATCCATCCGAGGACAAGATAGTGTAAATTGGCTTTAAAAATGGGTAGCCTTGGTTTGTAGATTGAATTTTACTATGAAAAAAAATTTAAATTATTTGTTTCATTTATCTGCTTGATGCGGCTCAAGTCGCGCTACAACTACTAAGTGTTTTCCTTTAATGTAGATAAGTTTGTGATTTTACAAAACTATTTTTGTCTCAAAAATTATCCATCCGAGGACAAGATAGTGTAAATTGGCTTTAAAATGGGTAGCCTTGTTTGTAGATTGAAATTTTACTATGAAAAAAAACTTAAATTATTTGTTTCATTTATCTGCTAGATGCGGCTCAAGTCGCGCAAGAACTACTACGCGTTTCCCTTTAATGTAGATAAGTTTGTGATTTGATAAAATTATTTTTGTCTCAAAAATTTTCCATCCGAGGAGAAGATAGTGTAAATTGGCTTTAAAAATGGGTAGCTTTTGTTTGTAGATTGAAATTTTACTATGAAAAAAGATTTTAATTATTTGTTTCATTTATCTGCTAGATGCGGCTCAAGTCGCGCAAGAACTACTAAGCGTTTCCCTTTAATGTAGATAAGTTTGTGATTTTACAAAACTATTTTTGTCTCAAAAATTATCCATCCGAGGACAAGATAGTGTAAATTTGCTTTAAAAATGGGTAGCCTTTGTGTGTAGATTGAAATTTTACTATGAAAAAAAATTTAAATTATTTGTTTCATTTATCTGCTAGATGCGGCTCAAGTCGCGCTACAACTACTAAGTGTTTTCCTTTAATGTAGATAAGTTTGTGATTTTACAAAACTATTTTTGTCTCAAAAATTATCCATCCGAGGACAAGATAGTGTAAATTTGCTTTAAAAATGGGTAGCCTTTGTGTGTAGATTGAAATTTTACTATGAAAAAAAATTTAAATTATTTGTTTCATTTATCTGCTAGATGCGGCTCAAGTCGCGCTACAACTACTAAGTAGTTTTCCTTTAATGTAGATAAGTTTGTGATTTTACAAAACTATTTTTGTCTCAAAAATTATCCATCCGAGGACAAGATAGTGTAAATTTGCTTTAAAAATGGGTAGCCTTTGTGTGTAGATTGAAATTTTACTATGAAAAAAAATTTAAATTATTTGTTTCATTTATCTGCTAGATGCGGCTCAAGTCGCGCTACAACTACTAAGTGTTTTCCTTTAATGTAGATAAGTTTGTGATTTTACAAAACTATTTTTGTCTCAAAATTATCCATCCGAGGACAAGATAGTGTAAATTGGCTTTAAAAATGGGTAGCCTTTGTTTGTAGATTTGAAATTTTACTATGCAAGAAAATTTAAATTATTTGTTTCATTTATCTGCTAGATGCGGCTCAAGTCGCGCTACAACTTCTAAGTGTTTTCCTTTAATGTAGATAAGTTTGTGATTTTACAAAACTATTTTTGTCTCAAAATTATCCATCCGAGGACAAGATAGTGTAAATTGGCTTTAAAAATGGGTAGCCTTTGTTTGTAGATTGAAATTTTACTATGAAAAAAAATTTAAATTATTTGTTTCATTTATCTGCTAGATGCGGCTCAAGTCGCGCTACAACTACTAAGTGTTTTTCTTTAATGTAGATAAATTTGTGATTTTACAAAACTTTTTTTGTCTCAAAAATTATCCATCCGAGGACAAGATAGTGTAAATTGGCTTTAAAAATGGGTAGCCTTTGTTTGTAGATTGAAATTTTACTATGAAAAAAGATTTAAATTATTTGTTTCATTTATCTGCTAGATGCGGCTTAAGTCGCGCTACAACTACTAAGTGTTTTCCTTTAATGTAGATAAGTTTGTGATTTTACAAAAATATTTTTGTCTCAAAAATTATCCATCCGAGGACAAGATAGTGTAAATTGGCTTTAAAAATGGGTAGCCTTTGTTTGTAGATTGAAATTTTACTATGAAAAAAGATTTAAATTATTTGTTTCATTTATCTGCTAGATGCGGCTTAAGTCGCGCTACAAACTACTAAGTGTTTTCCTTTAATGTAGATAAGTTTGTGATTTTACAAAACTATTTTTGTCTCAAAAATTATCCATCCGAGGACAAGATAGTGTAAATTTGCTTTAAAAATGGGTAGCCTTTGTGTGTAGATTGAAATTTTACTATGAAAAAAAATTTAAATTATTTGTTTCATTTATCTGCTAGATGCGGCTCAAGTCGCGCTACAACTACTAAGTGTTTTCCTTTAATGTAGATAAGTTTGTGATTTTACAAAACTATTTTTGTCTCAAAAATTATCCATCCGAGGACAAGATAGTGTAAATTTGCTTTAAAAATGGGTAGCCTTTGTGTGTAGATTGAAATTTTACTATGAAAAAAAATTTAAATTATTTGTTTCATTTATCTGCTAGATGCGGCTCAAGTCGCGCTACAACTACTAAGTATTTTCCTTTAATGTAGATAAGTTTGTGATTTTACAAAACTATTTTTGTCTCAAAAATTATCCATCCGAGGACAAGATAGTGTAAATTTGCTTTAAAAATGGGTAGCCTTTGTGTGTAGATTGAAATTTTACTATGAAAAAAAATTTAAATTATTTGTTTCATTTATCTGCTAGATGCGGCTCAAGTCGCGCTACAACTACTAAGTGTTTTCCTTTAATGTAGATAAGTTTGTGATTTTACAAAACTATTTTTGTCTCAAAAATTATCCATCCGAGGACAAGATAGTGTAAATTTGCTTTAAAAATGGGTAGCCTTTGTGTGTAGATTGAAATTTTACTATGAAAAAAAATTTAAATTATTTGTTTCATTTATCTGCTAGATGCGGCTCAAGTCGCGCTACAACTACTAAGTGTTTTCCTTTAATGTAGATAAGTTTGTGATTTTACAAAACTATTTTTGTCTCAAAAATTATCCACCCGAGGACAAGATAGTGTAAATTGGCTTTAAAAATGGGTAGCCTTTGTGTGTAGATTGAAATTATACTATGAAAAAAATTTAAATTATTTGTTTCATTTATCTGCTAGATGCGGCTCAAGTCGCGCAACAACTACTAAGTGTTTTCCTTTAATGTAGATAAGTTTGTGATTTTACAAAACTATTTTTGTCTCAAAAATTATCCATCCGAGGACAAGATAGTGTAAATTTGCTTTAAAAATGGGTAGCCTTTGTGTGTAGATTGAAATTTTACTATGAAAAAAAATTTAAATTATTTGTTTCATTTATCTGCTAGATGCGGCTCAAGTCGCGCTACAACTACTAAGTGTTTTCCTTTAATGTAGATAAGTTTGTGATTTTACAAAACTATTTTTGTCTCAAAAATTATCCATCCGAGGACAAGATAGTGTAAATTTGCTTTAAAAATGGGTAGCCTTTGTGTGTAGATTGAAATTTTACTATGAAAAAAAATTTAAATTATTTGTTTCATTTATCTGCTAGATGCGGCTCAAGTCGCGCTACAACTACTAAGTGTTTTCCTTTAATGTAGATAAGTTTGTGATTTTACAAAACTATTTTTGTCTCAAAAATTATCCATCCGAGGACAAGATAGTGTAAATTTGCTTTAAAAATGGGTAGCCTTTGTGTGTAGATTGAAATTTTACTATGAAAAAAAATTTAAATTATTTGTTTCATTTATCTGCTAGATGCGGCTCAAGTCGCGCTACAACTGACTAAGTGTTTTCCTTTAATGTAGATAAGTTTGTGATTTTACAAAACTATTTTTGTCTCAAAAATTATCCATCCGAGGACAAGATAGTGTAAATTTGCTTTAAAAATGGGTAGCCTTTGTGTGTAGATTGAAATTTTACTATGAAAAAAAATTTAAATTATTTGTTTCATTTATCTGCTAGATGCGGCTCAAGTCGCGCTACAACTACTAAGTGTTTTCCTTTAATGTAGATAAGTTTGTGATTTTACAAAACTATTTTTGTCTCAAAAATTATCCATCCGAGGACAAGATAGTGTAAATTTGCTTTAAAAATGGGTAGCCTTTGTGTGTAGATTGAAATTTTACTATGAAAAAAAATTTAAATTATTTGTTTCATTTATCTGCTAGATGCGGCTCAAGTCGCGCTACAACTACTAAGTGTTTTCCTTTAATGTAGATAAGTTTGTGATTTTACAAAACTATTTTTGTCTCAAAAATTATCCATCCGAGGACAAGATAGTGTAAATTTGCTTTAAAAATGGGTAGCCTTTGTGTGTAGATTGAAATTTTACTATGAAAAAAAATTTAAATTATTTGTTTCATTTATCTGCTAGATGCGGCTCAAGTCGCGCTACAACTACTAAGTGTTTTCCTTTAATGTAGATAAGTTTGTGATTTTACAAAACTATTTTTGTGTCAAAAATTATCCATCCGAGGATAAGATAGTGTAAATTGGCTTTAAAAATGGGTAGCCTTTGTTTGTAGATTGAAATTTTACTATGAAAAAAATTTAAATTATTTGTTTCATTTATCTGCTAGATGCGGCTCAAGTCGCGCCATAACTACTAAGTGTTTCCCTTTAATGTAGATAAGTTTGTGATTTTACAAAACTATTTTTGTGTCAAAAATTATCCATCCGAGGACAAGATAGTGTAAATTGGCTTTAAAATGGGTAGCCTTTGTTTGTAGATTGAAATTTTACTATGAAAAAAAATTAAAATTATTTGTTTCATTTATCTGCTAGATGCGGCTCATGTCGCGCTACAACTACTAAGTGTTACCCTTTAATGTAGATAAGTTTGTGTTTTTACAAAACTATTTTTGTCTCAAAAATTATCCATCCGAGGACAAGATAGTGTAAATTGGCTTTAAAAATGGGTAGCCTTGGTTTGTAGATTGAATTTTACTATGAAAAAAAATTTAAATTATTTGTTTCATTTATCTGCTTGATGCGGCTCAAGTCGCGCTACAACTACTAAGTGTTTTCCTTTAATGTAGATAAGTTTGTGATTTTACAAAACTATTTTTGTCTCAAAAATTATCCATCCGAGGACAAGATAGTGTAAATTGGCTTTAAAAATGGGTAGCCTTTGTTTGTAGATTGAAATTTTACTATGAAAAAAAATTTAAATTATTTGTTTCATTTATCTGCTAGATGCGGCTCAAGTCGCGCTACAACTACTAAGTGTTTTTCTTTAATGTAGATAAATTTGTGATTTTACAAAACTTTTTTTGTCTCAAAAATTATCCATCCGAGGACAAGATAGTGTAAATTGGCTTTAAAAATGGGTAGCCTTGGTTTGTAGATTGAATTTTACTATGAAAAAAAATTTAAATTATTTGTTTCATTTATCTGCTTGATGCGGCTCAAGTCGCGCTACAACTACTAAGTGTTTTCCTTTAATGTAGATAAGTTTGTGATTTTACAAAACTATTTTTGTCTCAATAATTTATCCATCCGAGGACAAGATAGTGTAAATTGGCTTTAAAAATGGGTAGCCTTGGTTTGTAGATTGAATTTTACTATGAAAAAAAATTTAAATTATTTGTTTCATTTATCTGCTTGATTGCGGCTCAAGTCGCGCTACAACTACTAAGTGTTTTCCTTTAATGTAGATAAGTTTGTGATTTTACAAAACTATTTTTGTCTCAAAAATTATCCACCCGAGGACAAGATAGTGTAAATTGGCTTTAAAAATGGGTAGCCTTTGTGTGTAGATTGAAATTATACTATGAAAAAAATTTAAATTATTTGTTTCATTTATCTGCTAGATGCGGCTCAAGTCGCGCAACAACTACTAAGTGTTTTCCTTTAATGTAGATAAGTTTGTGATTTTACAAAACTATTTTTGTCTCAAAAATTATCCATCCGAGGACAAGATAGTGTAAATTGGCTTTAAAAATGGGTAGCCTTGGTTTGTAGATTGAATTTTACTATGAAAAAAAATTTAAATTATTTGTTTCATTTATCTGCTTGATGCGGCTCAAGTCGCGCTACAACTACTAAGTGTTTTCCTTTAATGTAGATAAGTTTGTGATTTTACAAAACTATTTTTGGTCTCAAAAATTATCCATCCGAGGACAAGATAGTGTAAATTGGCTTTAAAAATGGGTAGCCTTGGTTTGTAGATTGAATTTTACTATGAAAAAAAATTTAAATTATTTGTTTCATTTATCTGCTTGATGCGGCTCAAGTCGCGCTACAACTACTAAGTGTTTTCCTTTAATGTAGATAAGTTTGTGATTTGATAAAATTATTTTTGTCTCAAAAATTATCCATCCGAGGAGAAGATAGTGTAAATTGGCTTTAATAATGGGTAGCCTTTGTTTGTAGATTGAAATTTTACTATGAAAAAAAACTTAAATTATTTGTTTCATTTATCTGCTAGATGCGGCTCAAGTCGCGCAAGAACTACTAAGCGTTTCCCTTTAATGTAGATAAGTTTGCGATTTGATAAAATTATTTTTGTCTCAAAAATTATCCATCCGAGGAGAAGATAGTGTAAATTGGCTTTAAAAAT
>ARYC01018887.1:0-14471 GCA_000711775.1 Oxytricha trifallax
TATTTTTATTGATTATTAGTTCATAGCAATAATTATACCATAGTTAAAATTAAGATTAGTTAAACAAAAGATGAATAGTTATGAATGGAGTAAAATTAAAAAAAAGGAAGTATTTTTATAGATATTTCTGATTTAATTATATTTCTGATCTTGAATCATAAATAATTAATAATTATATAATTAATATTTTAATATTTATGATTTATCATTATAATTTAATGATTATCGAATTATTAAAAATATACTAAACATTTTATATAATTAGACTAATATTTTAATTTTCTCATTATTATATTAATGTTCTTGAACTATATTAAAATCACGAAAACAATAATTTAAAGTTTATCTATAAAAATACATGTTTAACTAAAGTGGGTCAAAAGTAAAAAAAATATTTGTTAATTTTGTCCCACTTTTAATTACTTATCTTATCTAATGATTTAGCATAAAAAATAATAATAATAATTAAATAATGTGGATGAATAATATAGCTTATTAATATATTTCTAAAAAATTTTTTTGAATATATTTTTTATTCAACTTACATTTAGAATGCTTGACTGTTTGTTTGATCAATAATATTGCCTCTGTTTGATCGTTCTAAGTAGTCTATCATATATTTCTAGTTGTTCAGCTTCGTTTATTCCTCTTTTCTATGTAATCTAACAATCTAATAAGGCCTACAGCTGTTTATGTTTTACCTATATCCTACAACTACAAAGTGTTTTCCTTGAATGTAGATAAGTTTGTGATTTTACAAAACTATTTTTGTCTCAAAAATTATCCATCCGAGGACAAGATAGTGTAAATTGGCTTTAAAAATGGGTAGCCTTTGTTTGTAGATTGAAATTTTACTATGAAAAAAAATTTAAATTATTTGTTTCATTTATCTGCTAGATGCGGCTCAAGTCGCGCAACAACTACTAAGTGTTTTCCTTTAATGTAGATAAGTTTGTGATTTTACAAAACTATTTTTGTCTCAAAAATTATCCATCCGAGGACAAGATAGTGTAAATTGGCTTTAAAAATGGGTAGCCTTTGTTTGTAGATTGAAATTTTACTATGAAAAAAAATTTAAATTATTTGTTTCATTTATCTGCTAGATGCGGCTCAAGTCGCGCTACAACTACTAAGTGTTTTCCTTTAATGTAGATAAGTTTGTGATTTTACAAAACTATTTTTGTCTCAAAAATTATCCATCCGAGGACAAGATAGTGTAAATTGGCTTTAAAAATGGGTAGCCTTTGTGTGTAGATTGAAATTTTACTATGAAAAAAAATTTAAATTATTTGTTTCATTTATCTGCTAGATGCGGCTCAAGTCGCGCTACAACTACTAAGTGTTTTCCTTTAATGTAGATAAGTTTGTGATTTTACAAAACTATTTTTGTCTCAAAAATTATCCATCCGAGGACAAGATAGTGTAAATTTGCTTTAAAAATGGGTAGCCTTTGTTTGTAGATTGAAATTTTACTATGAAAAAAAATTTAAATTATTTGTTTCATTTATCTGCTAGATGCGGCTCAAGTCGCGCTACAACTACTAAGTGTTTTCCTTTAATGTAGATAAGTTTGTGATTTTACAAAACTATTTTTGTCTCAAAAATTATCCATCCGAGGACAAGATAGTGTAAATTGGCTTTAAAAATGGGTAGCCTTTGTTTGTAGATTGAAATTTTACTATGAAAAAAAATTTAAATTATTTGTTTCATTTATCTGCTAGATGCGGCTCAAGTCGCGCTACAACTTCTAAGTGTTTTCCTTTAATGTAGATAAGTTTGTGATTTTACAAAACTATTTTTGTCTCAAAATTATCCATCCGAGGACAAGATAGTGTAAATTGGCTTTAAAAATGGGTAGCCTTTGTTTGTAGATTGAAATTTTACTATGAAAAAAAATTTAAATTATTTGTTTCATTTATCTGCTAGATGCGGCTCAAGTCGCGCTACAACTACTAAGTGTTTTCCTTTAATGTAGATAAGTTTGTGATTTTACAAAACTATTTTTGTCTCAAAAATTATCCATCCGAGGACAAGATAGTGTAAATTGGCTTTAAAAATGGGTAGCCTTTGTTTGTAGATTGAAATTTTACTATGAAAAAAAATTTAAATTATTTGTTTCATTTATCTGCTAGATGCGGCTCAAGTCGCGCTACAACTACTAAGTGTTTTCCTTTAATATAGATAAGTTTGTGATTTTACAAAACTATTTTTGTCTCAAAAATTATCCATCCGAGGACAAGATAGTGTAAATTGGCTTTAAAAATGGGTAGCCTTTGTTTGTAGATTGAATTTTACTATGAAAAAAAATTTAAATTATTTGTTTCATTTATCTGCTTGATGCGGCTCAAGTCGCGCTACAACTACTAAGTGTTTTCCTTTAATGTAGATAAGTTTGTGATTTTACAAAACTATTTTTGTCTCAAAAATTATCCATCCGAGGACAAGATAGTGTAAATTGGCTTTAAAAATGGGTAGCCTTTGTTTGTAGATTGAAATTTTACTATGAAAAAAAATTTAAATTATTTGTTTCATTTATCTGCTAGATGCGGCTCAAGTCGCGCTACAACTACTAAGTGTTTTCCTTTAATGTAGATAAGTTTGTGATTTTACAAAACTATTTTTGTCTCAAAAATTATCCATCCGAGGACAAGATAGTGTAAATTGGCTTTAAAAATGGGTAGCCTTTGTTTGTAGATTGAAATTTTACTATGAAAAAAAATTTAAATTATTTGTTTCATTTATCTGCTAGATGCGGCTCAAGTCGCGCTACAACTACTAAGTGTTTTCCTTTAATGTAGATAAGTTTGTGATTTTACAAAACTATTTTTGTCTCAAAAATTATCCATCCGAGGACAAGATAGTGTAAATTGGCTTTAAAAATGGGTAGCCTTTGTTTGTAGATTGAAATTTTACTATGAAAAAAAATTTAAATTATTTGTTTCATTTATCTGCTAGATGCGGCTCAAGTCGCGCTACAACTACTAAGTGTTTTCCTTTAATGTAGATAAGTTTGTGATTTTACAAAACTATTTTTGTCTCAAAAATTATCCATCCGAGGACAAGATAGTGTAAATTGGCTTTAAAAATGGGTAGCCTTTGTTTGTAGATTGAAATTTTACTATGAAAAAAAATTTAAATTATTTGTTTCATTTATCTGCTAGATGCGGCTCAAGTCGCGCTACAACTTCTAAGTGTTTTCCTTTAATGTAGATAAGTTTGTGATTTTACAAAACTATTTTTGTCTCAAAATTATCCATCCGAGGACAAGATAGTGTAAATTGGCTTTAAAAATGGGTAGCCTTTGTTTGTAGATTGAAAATTTTACTATGAAAAAAAATTTAAATTATTTGTTTCATTTATCTGCTAGATGCGGCTCAAGTCGCGCTACAACTTCTAAGTGTTTTCCTTTAATGTAGATAAGTTTGTGATTTTACAAAACTATTTTTGTCTCAAAATTATCCACCCGAGGACAAGATAGTGTAAATTGGCTTTAAAAATGGGTAGCCTTTGTTTGTAGATTGAAATTTTACTATGAAAAAAATTTAAATTATTTGTTTCATTTATCTGCTAGATGCGGCTCAAGTCGCGCAACAACTACTAAGTGTTTTCCTTTAATGTAGATAAGTTTGTGATTTTACAAAACTATTTTTGTCTCAAAAATTATCCATCCGAGGACAAGATAGTGTAAATTTGCTTTAAAAATGGGTAGCCTTTGTGTGTAGATTGAAATTTTACTATGAAAAAAAATTTAAATTATTTGTTTCATTTATCTGCTAGATGCGGCTCAAGTCGCGCTACAACTACTAAGTGTTTTTCTTTAATGTAGATAAATTTGTGATTTTACAAAACTTTTTTTGTCTCAAAAATTATCCATCCGAGGACAAGATAGTGTAAATTGGCTTTAAAAATGGGTAGCCTTTGTTTGTAGATTGAAATTTTACTATGAAAAAAAATTTAAATTATTTGTTTCATTTATCTGCTAGATGCGGCTCAAGTCGCGCTACAACTACTAAGTGTTTTCCTTTAATGTAGATAAGTTTGTGATTTTACAAAACTATTTTTGTCTCAAAAATTATCCATCCGAGGACAAGATAGTGTAAATTGGCTTTAAAAATGGGTAGCCTTTGTGTGTAGATTGAAATTTTACTATGAAAAAAAATTTAAATTATTTGTTTCATTTATCTGCTAGATGCGGCTCAAGTCGCGCTACAACTACTAAGTGTTTTCCTTTAATGTAGATAAGTTTGTGATTTTACAAAACTATTTTTGTCTCAAAAATTATCCATCCGAGGACAAGATAGTGTAAATTGGCTTTAAAAATGGGTAGCCTTTGTTTGTAGATTGAAATTTTACTATGAAAAAAAATTTAAATTATTTGTTTCATTTATCTGCTAGATGCGGCTCAAGTCGCGCTACAACTACTAAGTGTTTTCCTTTAATGTAGATAAGTTTGTGATTTTACAAAACTATTTTTGTCTCAAAAATTATCCATCCGAGGACAAGATAGTGTAAATTGGCTTTAAAAATGGGTAGCCTTTGTTTGTAGATTGAAATTTTACTATGAAAAAAAATTTAAATTATTTGTTTCATTTATCTGCTAGATGCGGCTCAAGTCGCGCTACAACTACTAAGTGTTTTCCTTTAATGTAGATAAGTTTGTGATTTTACAAAACTATTTTTGTCTCAAAAATTATCCATCCGAGGACAAGATAGTGTAAATTGGCTTTAAAAATGGGTAGCCTTTGTTTGTAGATTGAAATTTTACTATGAAAAAAAATTTAAATTATTTGTTTCATTTATCTGCTTGATGCGGCTCAAGTCGCGCTACAACTACTAAGTGTTTTCCTTTAATGTAGATAAGTTTGTGATTTTACAAAACTATTTTTGTCTCAAAAATTATCCATCCGAGGACAAGATAGTGTAAATTTGCTTTAAAAATGGGTAGCCTTTGTTTGTAGATTGAAATTTTACTATGAAAAAAAATTTAAATTATTTGTTTCATTTATCTGCTAGATGCGGCTCAAGTCGCGCTACAACTACTAAGTGTTTTCCTTTAATGTAGATAAGTTTGTGATTTTACAAAACTATTTTTGTCTCAAAAATTATCCATCCGAGGACAAGATAGTGTAAATTGGCTTTAAAAATGGGTAGCCTTTGTTTGTAGATTGAAATTTTACTATGAAAAAAAATTTAAATTATTTGTTTCATTTATCTGCTAGATGCGGCTCAAGTCGCGCTACAACTACTAAGTGTTTTCCTTTAATGTAGATAAGTTTGTGATTTTACAAAACTATTTTTGTCTCAAAAATTATCCATCCGAGGACAAGATAGTGTAAATTTGCTTTAAAAATGGGTAGCCTTTGTGTGTAGATTGAAATTTTACTATGAAAAAAAATTTAAATTATTTGTTTCATTTATCTGCTAGATGCGGCTCAAGTCGCGCTACAACTACTAAGTGTTTTCCTTTAATGTAGATAAGTTTGTGATTTTACAAAACTATTTTTGTCTCAAAAATTATCCATCCGAGGACAAGATAGTGTAAATTGGCTTTAAAAATGGGTAGCCTTTGTTTGTAGATTGAAATTTTACTATGAAAAAAAATTTAAATTATTTGTTTCATTTATCTGCTAGATGCGGCTCAAGTCGCGCTACAACTACTAAGTGTTTTCCTTTAATGTAGATAAGTTTGTGATTTTACAAAACTATTTTTGTCTCAAAAATTATCCATCCGAGGACAAGATAGTGTAAATTGGCTTTAAAAATGGGTAGCCTTTGTGTGTAGATTGAAATTTTACTATGAAAAAAAATTTAAATTATTTGTTTCATTTATCTGCTAGATGCGGCTCAAGTCGCGCTACAACTACTAAGTGTTTTCCTTTAATGTAGATAAGTTTGTGATTTTACAAAACTATTTTTGTCTCAAAAATTATCCATCCGAGGACAAGATAGTGTAAATTGGCTTTAAAAATGGGTAGCCTTTGTTTGTAGATTGAAATTTTACTATGAAAAAAAATTTAAATTATTTGTTTCATTTATCTGCTAGATGCGGCTCAAGTCGCGCTACAACTTCTAAGTGTTTTCCTTTAATGTAGATAAGTTTGTGATTTTACAAAACTATTTTTGTCTCAAAATTATCCATCCGAGGACAAGATAGTGTAAATTGGCTTTAAAAATGGGTAGCCTTTGTTTGTAGATTGAAATTTTACTATGAAAAAAAATTTAAATTATTTGTTTCATTTATCTGCTAGATGCGGCTCAAGTCGCGCTACAACTTCTAAGTGTTTTCCTTTAATGTAGATAAGTTTGTGATTTTACAAAACTATTTTTGTCTCAAAATTATCCATCCGAGGACAAGATAGTGTAAATTGGCTTTAAAAATGGGTAGCCTTTGTTTGTAGATTGAAATTTTACTATGAAAAAAATTTAAATTATTTGTTTCATTTATCTGCTAGATGCGGCCCAAGTCGCGCTACAACTACTAAGTGTTTTCCTTTAATGTAGATAAGTTTGTGATTTTACAAAACTATTTTTGTCTCAAAAATTATCCACCCGAGGACAAGATAGTGTAAATTGGCTTTAAAAATGGGTAGCCTTTGTGTGTAGATTGAAATTATACTATGAAAAAAATTTAAATTATTTGTTTCATTTATCTGCTAGATGCGGCTCAAGTCGCGCAACAACTACTAAGTGTTTTCCTTTAATGTAGATAAGTTTGTGATTTTACAAAACTATTTTTGTCTCAAAAATTATCCATCCGAGGACAAGATAGTGTAAATTGGCTTTAAAAATGGGTAGCCTTTGTTTGTAGATTGAAATTTTACTATGAAAAAAAATTTAAATTATTTGTTTCATTTATCTGCTAGATGCGGCTCAAGTCGCGCTACAACTACTAAGTGTTTTCCTTTAATGTAGATAAGTTTGTGATTTTACAAAACTATTTTTGTCTCAAAAATTATCCATCCGAGGACAAGATAGTGTAAATTGGCTTTAAAAATGGGTAGCCTTTGTTTGTAGATTGAAATTTTACTATGAAAAAAAATTTAAATTATTTGTTTCATTTATCTGCTAGATGCGGCTCAAGTCGCGCTACAACTACTAAGTGTTTTCCTTTAATGTAGATAAGTTTGTGATTTTACAAAACTATTTTTGTCTCAAAAATTATCCATCCGAGGACAAGATAGTGTAAATTGGCTTTAAAAATGGGTAGCCTTTGTTTGTAGATTGAAATTTTACTATGAAAAAAAATTTAAATTATTTGTTTCATTTATCTGCTAGATGCGGCTCAAGTCGCGCTACAACTACTAAGTGTTTTCCTTTAATGTAGATAAGTTTGTGATTTTACAAAACTATTTTTGTCTCAAAAATTATCCATCCGAGGACAAGATAGTGTAAATTGGCTTTAAAAATGGGTAGCCTTTGTTTGTAGATTGAAATTTTACTATGAAAAAAAATTTAAATTATTTGTTTCATTTATCTGCTAGATGCGGCTCAAGTCGCGCTACAACTTCTAAGTGTTTTCCTTTAATGTAGATAAGTTTGTGATTTTACAAAACTATTTTTGTCTCAAAATTATCCATCCGAGGACAAGATAGTGTAAATTGGCTTTAAAAATGGGTAGCCTTTGTTTGTAGATTGAAATTTTACTATGAAAAAAAATTTAAATTATTTGTTTCATTTATCTGCTAGATGCGGCTCAAGTCGCGCTACAACTTCTAAGTGTTTTCCTTTAATGTAGATAAGTTTGTGATTTTACAAAACTATTTTTGTCTCAAAATTATCCATCCGAGGACAAGATAGTGTAAATTGGCTTTAAAAATGGGTAGCCTTTGTTTGTAGATTGAAATTTTACTATGAAAAAAAATTTAAATTATTTGTTTCATTTATCTGCTAGATGCGGCTCAAGTCGCGCTACAACTACTAAGTGTTTTCCTTTAATGTAGATAAGTTTGTGATTTTACAAAACTATTTTTGTCTCAAAAATTATCCATCCGAGGACAAGATAGTGTAAATTGGCTTTAAAAATGGGTAGCCTTTGTTTGTAGATTGAAATTTTACTATGAAAAAAAATTTAAATTATTTGTTTCATTTATCTGCTAGATGCGGCTCAAGTCGCGCTACAACTACTAAGTGTTTTCCTTTAATGTAGATAAGTTTGTGATTTTACAAAACTATTTTTGTCTCAAAAATTATCCATCCGAGGACAAGATAGTGTAAATTGGCTTTAAAAATGGGTAGCCTTTGTTTGTAGATTGAAATTTTACTATGAAAAAAAATTTAAATTATTTGTTTCATTTATCTGCTAGATGCGGCTCAAGTCGCGCTACAACTACTAAGTGTTTTCCTTTAATGTAGATAAGTTTGTGATTTTACAAAACTATTTTTGTCTCAAAAATTATCCATCCGAGGACAAGATAGTGTAAATTGGCTTTAAAAATGGGTAGCCTTTGTTTGTAGATTGAAATTTTACTATGAAAAAAAATTTAAATTATTTGTTTCATTTATCTGCTAGATGCGGCTCAAGTCGCGCTACAACTACTAAGTGTTTTCCTTTAATGTAGATAAGTTTGTGATTTTACAAAACTATTTTTGTCTCAAAAATTATCCATCCGAGGACAAGATAGTGTAAATTGGCTTTAAAAATGGGTAGCCTTTGTTTGTAGATTGAAATTTTACTATGAAAAAAAATTTAAATTATTTGTTTCATTTATCTGCTAGATGCGGCTCAAGTCGCGCTACAACTACTAAGTGTTTTCCTTTAATGTAGATAAGTTTGTGATTTTACAAAACTATTTTTGTCTCAAAAATTATCCATCCGAGGACAAGATAGTGTAAATTGGCTTTAAAAATGGGTAGCCTTTGTTTGTAGATTGAAATTTTACTATGAAAAAAAATTTAAATTATTTGTTTCATTTATCTGCTAGATGCGGCTCAAGTCGCGCTACAACTACTAAGTGTTTTCCTTTAATGTAGATAAGTTTGTGATTTTACAAAACTATTTTTGTCTCAAAAATTATCCATCCGAGGACAAGATAGTGTAAATTGGCTATTAAAATGGGTAGCCTTTGTTTGTAGATTGAAATTTTACTATGAAAAAAAATTTAAATTATTTGTTTCATTTATCTGCTAGATGCGGCTCAAGTCGCGCTACAACTACTAAGTGTTTTCCTTTAATGTAGATAAGTTTGTGATTTTACAAAACTATTTTTGTCTCAAAAATTATCCATCCGAGGACAAGATAGTGTAAATTGGCTTTAAAAATGGGTAGCCTTTGTTTGTAGATTGAAATTTTACTATGGAAAAAAATTTAAATTATTTGTTTCATTTATCTGCTAGATGCGGCTCAAGTCGCGCTACAACTACTAAGTGTTTTCCTTTAATGTAGATAAGTTTGTGATTTTACAAAACTATTTTTGTCTCAAAAATTATCCATCCGAGGACAAGATAGTGTAAATTGGCTTTAAAAATGGGTAGCCTTTGTTTGTAGATTGAAATTTTACTATGAAAAAAAATTTAAATTATTTGTTTCATTTATCTGCTAGATGCGGCTCAAGTCGCGCTACAACTACTAAGTGTTTTCCTTTAATGTAGATAAGTTTGTGATTTTACAAAACTATTTTTGTCTCAAAAATTATCCATCCGAGGACAAGATAGTGTAAATTGGCTTTAAAAATGGGTAGCCTTTGTTTGTAGATTGAAATTTTACTATGAAAAAAAATTTAAATTATTTGTTTCATTTATCTGCTAGATGCGGCTCAAGTCGCGCTACAACTACTAAGTGTTTTCCTTTAATGTAGATAAGTTTGTGATTTTACAAAACTATTTTTGTCTCAAAAATTATCCATCCGAGGACAAGATAGTGTAAATTGGCTTTAAAAATGGGTAGCCTTTGTTTGTAGATTGAAATTTTACTATGAAAAAAAATTTAAATTATTTGTTTCATTTATCTGCTAGATGCGGCTCAAGTCGCGCTACAACTACTAAGTGTTTTCCTTTAATGTAGATAAGTTTGTGATTTTACAAAACTATTTTTGTCTCAAAAATTATCCATCCGAGGACAAGATAGTGTAAATTGGCTTTAAAAATGGGTAGCCTTTGTTTGTAGATTGAAATTTTACTATGAAAAAAAATTTAAATTATTTGTTTCATTTATCTGCTAGATGCGGCTCAAGTCGCGCTACAACTACTAAGTGTTTTCCTTTAATGTAGATAAGTTTGTGATTTTACAAAACTATTTTTGTCTCAAAAATTATCCATCCGAGGACAAGATAGTGTAAATTTGCTTTAAAAATGGGTAGCCTTTGTTTGTAGATTGAAATTTTACTATGAAAAAAAATTTAAATTATTTGTTTCATTTATCTGCTAGATGCGGCTCAAGTCGCGCTACAACTTCTAAGTGTTTTCCTTTAATGTAGATAAGTTTGTGATTTTACAAAACTATTTTTGTCTCAAAATTATCCATCCGAGGACAAGATAGTGTAAATTGGCTTTAAAAATGGGTAGCCTTTGTTTGTAGATTGAAATTTTACTATGAAAAAAAATTTAAATTATTTGTTTCATTTATCTGCTAGATGCGGCTCAAGTCGCGCTACAACTACTAAGTGTTTTTCTTTAATGTAGATAAATTTGTGATTTTACAAAACTTTTTTTGTCTCAAAAATTATCCATCCGAGGACAAGATAGTGTAAATTGGCTTTAAAAATGGGTAGCCTTTGTTTGTAGATTGAAATTTTACTATGAAAAAAAATTTAAATTATTTGTTTCATTTATCTGCTAGATGCGGCTCAAGTCGCGCTACAACTACTAAGTGTTTTCCTTTAATGTAGATAAGTTTGTGATTTTACAAAACTATTTTTGTCTCAAAAATTATCCATCCGAGGACAAGATAGTGTAAATTGGCTTTAAAAATGGGTAGCCTTTGTTTGTAGATTGAAATTTTACTATGAAAAAAAATTTAAATTATTTGTTTCATTTATCTGCTAGATGCGGCTCAAGTCGCGCTACAACTACTAAGTGTTTTCCTTTAATGTAGATAAGTTTGTGATTTTACAAAACTATTTTTGTCTCAAAAATTATCCATCCGAGGACAAGATAGTGTAAATTGGCTTTAAAAATGGGTAGCCTTTGTGTGTAGATTGAAATTTTACTATGAAAAAAAATTTAAATTATTTGTTTCATTTATCTGCTAGATGCGGCTCAAGTCGCGCTACAACTACTAAGTGTTTTCCTTTAATGTAGATAAGTTTGTGATTTTACAAAACTATTTTTGTCTCAAAAATTATCCATCCGAGGACAAGATAGTGTAAATTGGCTTTAAAAATGGGTAGCCTTTGTTTGTAGATTGAAATTTTACTATGAAAAAAAATTTAAATTATTTGTTTCATTTATCTGCTAGATGCGGCTCAAGTCGCGCTACAACTTCTAAGTGTTTTCCTTTAATGTAGATAAGTTTGTGATTTTACAAAACTATTTTTGTCTCAAAATTATCCATCCGAGGACAAGATAGTGTAAATTGGCTTTAAAAATGGGTAGCCTTTGTTTGTAGATTGAAAATTTTACTATGAAAAAAAATTTAAATTATTTGTTTCATTTATCTGCTAGATGCGGCTCAAGTCGCGCTACAACTACTAAGTGTTTTCCTTTAATGTAGATAAGTTTGTGATTTTACAAAACTATTTTTGTCTCAAAAATTATCCATCCGAGGACAAGATAGTGTAAATTGGCTTTAAAAATGGGTAGCCTTTGTTTGTAGATTGAAATTTTACTATGAAAAAAAATTTAAATTATTTGTTTCATTTATCTGCTAGATGCGGCTCAAGTCGCGCTACAACTACTAAGTGTTTTCCTTTAATGTAGATAAGTTTGTGATTTTACAAAACTATTTTTGTCTCAAAATTATCCATCCGAGGACAAGATAGTGTAAATTGGCTTTAAAAATGAGTAGCCTTTGTTTGTAGATTGAAATTTCACTATGAAAAAAAATCGAAATTATTTGTTTCATTTATCTACTAGATGCAGCTCAAGTCGCGCTACAACTACTAAGTGTTCACCTTAAATGTAGATAAGTGTGTGATTTTAAAAAACTATTTTCAACTCAAAAATTATCAATACGAGGACAAGATAGTAAAAATTGGCTATAAAAATGAGTAGCCTTTCTTTGTAGATTGAAATTTCACTATGAAAAAAAATTGAAATTATTTGTTTCATTTATCTACTAGATGCAGCTCAAGTCGCACTAAAACTACTAAATGTTTCCCTTAAATATAGATAAGTGTGTGATTTTAAAAACTATTTCGTCTCAAAAATTATCAATCCGAGAACAAGATAGTAAAATTGGCTTTAAAAATGAGTAGCCTTGGTTTGTAGATTGAATTTCACTATGAAAAAAAATCAAAATTATTTGTTTCATTTATCTACTGGATGCAGCTCAAGTCGAGCTACAACTACTAAGTGTTTTCCTTTAATGTAGATAAGTTTGTGATTTTACAAAAATATTTTTGTCTCAAAAATTATCCATCCGAGGACAAGATAGTGTAAATTGGCTTTAAAATGGGTAGCCTTGGTTTGTAGATTGAATTTTACTATGAAAAAAAATTAAAATTATTTGTTTCATTTATCTGCTAGATGCGGCTCAAGTCGCGCTACAACTACTAAGTGTTACCCTTTAATGTAGATAAGTTTGTGATTTTACAAAACTATTTTTGTCTCAAAAATTATCCATCCGAGGACAAGATAGTGTAAATTGGCTATAAAAATGGGTAGCCTTTGTTTGTAGATTGAAATTTTACTATGAAAAAAAATTTAAATTATTTGTTTCATTTATCTGCTAGATGCGGCTCAAGTCGCGCTACAACTTCTAAGTGTTTTCCTTTAATGTAGATAAGTTTGTGATTTTACAAAACTATTTTTGTCTCAAAATTATCCATCCGAGGACAAGATAGTGTAAATTGGCTTTAAAAATGGGTAGCCTTTGTATGTAGATTGAAATTTTACTATGAAAAAAAATTTAAATTATTTGTTTCATTTATCTGCTAGATGCGGCTCAAGTCGCGCTACAACTTCTAAGTGTTTTCCTTTAATGTAGATAAGTTTGTGATTTTACAAAACTATTTTTGTCTCAAAATTATCCATCCGAGGACAAGATAGTGTAAATTGGCTTTAAAAATGGGTAGCCTTTGTTTGTAGATTGAAATTTTACTATGAAAAAAAATTTAAATTATTTGTTTCATTTATCTGCTAGATGCGGCTCAAGTCGCGCTACAACTACTAAGTGTTTTCCTTTAATGTAGATAAGTTTGTGATTTTACAAAACTATTTTTGTCTCAAAATTATCCATCCGAGGACAAGATAGTGTAAATTGGCTTTAAAAATGGGTAGCCTTGGTTTGTAGATTGAATTTTACTATGAAAAAAAATTTAAATTATTTGTTTCATTTATCTGCTAGATGCGGCTCAAGTCGCGCTACAACTACTAAGTGTTTTCCTTTAATGTAGATAAGTTTGTGATTTTACAAAACTATTTTTGTCTCAAAATTATCCATCCGAGGACAAGATAGTGTAAATTGGCTTTAAAAATGGGTAGCCTTTGTTTGTAGATTGAAATTTTACTATGAAAAAAAATTTAAATTATTTGTTTCATTTATCTGCTAGATGCGGCTCAAGTCGCGCTACAACTACTAAGTGTTTTCCTTTAATATAGATAAGTTTGTGATTTTACAAAACTATTTTTGTCTCAAAATTATCCATCCGAGGACAAGATAGTGTAAATTGGCTTTAAAAATGGGTAGCCTTGGTGTGTAGATTGAATTTTACTATCAAAAAAAATTTAAATTATTTGTTTCATTTATCTGCTAGATGCGGCTCAAGTCGCGCTACAACTACTAAGTGTTTTCCTTTAATGTAGATAAGTTTGTGATTTTACAAAACTATTTTTGTCTCAAAATTATCCATCCGAGGACAAGATAGTGTAAATTGGCTTTAAAATGGGTAGCCTTTGTTTGTAGATTGAAATTATACTATGAAAAAAAATTAAAATTATTTGTTTCATTTATCTGCTAGATGCGGCTCAAGTCGCGCTACAACTACTAAGTGTTACCCTTTAATGTAGATAAGTTTGTGATTTTACAAAACTATTTTTGTCTCAAAATTATCCATCCGAGGACAAGATAGTGTAAATTGGCTTTAAAAATGGGTAGCCTTGGTTTGTAGATTGAATTTTACTATGAAAAAAAATTTAAATTATTTGTTTCATTTATCTGCTAGATGCGGCTCAAGTCGCGCTACAACTACTAAGTGTTTTCCTTTAATGTAGATAAGTTTGTGATTTTACAAAACTATTTTTGTCTCAAAAATTATCCACCCGAGGACAAGATAGTGTAAATTGG
Source organism: Oxytricha trifallax (assembly GCA_000711775.1). Taxonomy (NCBI): domain Eukaryota; phylum Ciliophora; class Spirotrichea; order Sporadotrichida; family Oxytrichidae; genus Oxytricha; species Oxytricha trifallax. Next base: position 14,381 of record ARYC01018887.1, read on the forward strand.
CTTTAAAAATGGGTAGCCTTTGTGTGTAGATTGAAATTATACTATGAAAAAAATTTAAATTATTTGTTTCATTTATCTGCTAGATGCGGCT